>VZTR01017102.1:577546-651932 GCA_013400775.1 Chaetops frenatus | reverse complement strand
TTTGGGGTCTTATGATTCCTGAAGCAGACATCTGCTTCCAGATCCCTGGGGTTTTGAATTATTTTTAAACTCTGAACAAAGAACACTTAGTACCAAATACTTCCAGTTTCACAGCTGGGTTATTTTAAGGAGACAAAAAACTTATTGGAATATAGTTTTTTTATTATTTTGCAATATTTTAGCTTGAAGTTATTAATCTGTCCCTTGAGAATTCAGGACCTCCTAGAACACTCATTTTAAATATTCACTACCTTTCAAAGACACAATCTTCTCACATGGCCTTGAAAGAAATGCCTGAAGTATCTCACTGCAACCACCCAGATGGAGCCCTTTTTAAGGGAGTGATTTGGGGTTTCTTCTTGATTAGAGAATCACAGAACGTTCTGAGGAGGAAGGGCCCCACGAGGATCCTCGAATCCAGCTCTAAAGGGAAAAGCCCATACAGGGATCAAACACAACCCGGGTGTTTCTGGCTCTGAGACAATATCAGACACCAGAAACCTTATTCTCCCAATCTCCAACTGGAAAATGTTATCCCATGAACATTTCCTGAGGCTGAGAAGCAAAGACCTTTTGTTTTCACAGTGCTCTGTGAAGGCAGAGAGAGCTCTGCAGGACAGGGGGTGCAGAAGCCATTTGAGCTCAGGAGAGTGGGAATTCTCTGCAGGTCACTGGGAGATCCAGGCAGGACTCATTTCCTAATTACCAATTTGTAAAAGCCCTGTGTGTAAAGGTCCTTCTGTTGCAGGGATTTGCTGACTGGGGAGTTTGGGGTGCCAGGCTGAGCCTCAGGGATTGCTCAGCACAAACCCAGACACAGCCCCTGACTGGTGGGGAAGCATCTGGAGGACAAAGCAGCAGATGAAATCATTGGTCTGACATGGTTTAAGAGGTAAAGCCCGAGCTGGAGGATGCACTGAGTCTCCTGCCATGACATCAGCAGTTTTCTTCCAAAATCAGCCCAAAATCTGGAAATAAGAGGCAGCAGCAGGAAGCACCCAGCAAAGCCTCAACAAAACCTGGGCTAATATTGAAAGCCTGCTTTTGCATTTGCTAATGATTCATTACTGACTTAATGATTGTTTCAAAGTTCTTAATGAATTCAAACTCAATTTACTCACAGTGACATGGAGCTTTAGAAAATTTACATCTTACATATTTACAATGGAATTAAAATCTGCTCTTTATTGCAAGATGACAAATTTTGTAGCTGTCTCCAACTTCAAATTGCTTAACAGATGCTCAGTCAGCCTTCACTGAATCACCCAAATAGCCAGCAAAGATTATTGCTTGTCTTCTCTGCTGTTCTGCATCACAAACAAAACTAGTTTTTCTTTTTTTTTTTTTTGCAGAATAATTCAATTTCTTTTAAAAGGTCATTAAAATAAGTTTAGAAGAAAATTGTGGAATATTATTGTGCAGTCTGAATATTACTGTACAGTCTCAGCATGTCAGGACATGATCACAGAGGATATTCTGGAAGCAGCAAGTTTATGCAAGGTCAGGGCAGTGAATATCCCAAAGGAAAACCCAACTCAGTAAAGCAGGGCACAAAGTGCTTTAGTCTCAACCATGCTAATTAAGAAATGTTTGCTTAAAAATGACAGTTCTTTAAGTTTGATGCAGAGTTATTTACAACAAAGTAATCTGAAGAATAAAAATGTTACTTTCTTTTCCATTTTTAACTTTCTCTCCTGCATGAACCAGGAATAACAGAAGTAGCAGAATCTCAGGAAATTCACTCCCGTTGACAAGACCTGAGCTCTTTGCTGTGTTCACCAGTTCTCACTCCTGCAAGGAGAGCTGCAAAGAAGCTCTGAAGGCCATCAAGAGAAAATCTAAATGATTTGCCAAACAAAATGGTTTTATCATCTGAGGGAAAGGTGGTCAATTGCTCAAAACTTCAGCCAGCCTGTTAATGAAGACACTGGCAGCATCTTCTGTTTCGAGCATTCCCAGCAAGAAATGAAACACCATCTGCATGCCCAGAGAAGGGGAAAACTCTGCGTTTGTACTGAAGGGGAGCTCCTGGTCAGTGCTTTGGGATGAGAGCCAGGGCTCAATGGGGAAACAAACAATTAAAAATGATTGTGTTAAAAACGGAATTAAAGAGAGCAAAACCAAACAAAAATAAAGTATCAATGTCCACTCAAGTGAAATCCCTTTTAGCACAGTAGAAGAACCAAAAATCACAGTTCATGTTATATAGAGAAGAAAAGAACTATTACATCTGACCTCCATGGTCAGAGAAGGCAGGTCATAACTTCAAAACCCATCAGCAGTCCCCACATTTACTGGTTTTATCTTCTGCTGTTTATCAAGAGGACATGCCCAGAAATCACTTAGGTAGGACTAAAACTTAGGACACCACCTAAAGAACAAGTGGTAATGGAATAATTCATCACTATTGATTCCATTAGAAAAGTTACCCAGGAAATACTTAAATACTCCAGGATTTTTCACAGCTCCTCATTTTAAGCACAGTATGGAGCATTTGTCAAGTGATGATACCCAAGGAATGTTTCTGTTGGACAGGTAAAATATTCTGTCTGTAACAAGAGCAGCTTTGTTATTGTTTGTGGAAAAGTGGTCCTTTCACCTTCACCTGCCCAAAGAGCTCTGNAAAAAAAAAACCACCACCCAGGAAAACCCCATAGCAAAGACCTAAAAGAATAAAAGCTGAGGAGAAATGCCCATTAAAGGAGAGTGTCAAAGACTGCTTGTCCTGCTCCTTTCCACCTGATGTAACTGCTCTGGGGTTTTACTCTTTTCTTTGGTTTTAAATGGAAAGATGAACATTTGTTTTGTCTTTTTCATGCAGACTGGCATTTTTTCCCCAACTTTTTTCAAGCAGACAGCAAATATTGTCTCAGGAGGTAACAAGTTATCTTGAAGGGACTCTGCAGACTAATAAAATGCTTTGAAGAGTATTAAGGAGGTCAATCTGTCCAATTTGTTTTAATTGAACTAGACACAGATGGTATATGGTTTAGTTTAATTAGGCTGTAGATAAAGAACATTTCAACTTGCCAGTAAAGGATAAATCACTAAATATACTTGAAAATATATAAGGCCCAAACCTTTGCTGCATAACTGAGAAATTGGGGCAATTTCTATCAAAAGATCAAAAGATTAGTCCCATTAGAAAGAATAAGGAAAAACTTCACAAGGCCCTACATAAATGATGAGTAAATTGAGAAAATTGAAAAATACATTCTGAGAAACATTTATTTACTACAAAAGTAATGCTGGTTCTTTCATTACAGGGACATAATACAATGAGGCCCAGTAATCTATCACAAACTATAGTTACAATTAAATAGATTATTCTACCCATCCATTAAGGAGATCTAATTATGGAATATCATTAGCAAGGACATAATTCTTTTTTCCTTTGTTTTTTCAATTACTACCTATTTGTTTTCTCCCTTTATTGACAGACTTCATTTTAAGTTATCATCTTTTAAGTCAGAATAACATTAACAGTCTTTTAAAAACTGGCTATACTCAGATGATTTTGCACAAGGCTGGGAAGACTAGAGAAATCCAGTTAAAGCTGTTTTTATCTAGTCTGCTTTTTGAAGTTATTATTCTGGGAAGCTTTTTGAACCAACAGTTTCCTGCCACTGGCCTTATTTACAACTCCACCTCTTTTTAATCACAGTGAATAAAACATACATAAAAGTTGCAAAGCTTATTAAAAAAAGATGGGTTGACTGCAGAGTTCTGTATTTTAGGCAAAATAGATGGGGATTGTGGGCAGGTTTTCTCAAATAAACTGCAGCAAATGCCCAGCTGATGGTGGTCACTGCAGGAACAGAGATCCCAGTTCTCCACCTGCAGAAGAAATTTCTCCTTGCTGTGGTTATTTGAGTCTCCTAAATCCCAAGGACTGCAGGAGGACACCCTAAACCCACAGTTGCATCTCCAATTCCATTTCCTACTAAATGAACTATAAATTTTTTATCTGGTTTTATAGGCATCATTCCCTATTATTTCTACAGCACTTGGTGCCATCACCACCAAAGCCAGAGCTCTTCCTGCCTGGGATTTTGTAGGAAATGCACTTTTGTATAATCAGTGTTTTCCCGAGGGCTCTGAGCAGAATAGATGCAGCACAATTTATTTGGCATCCTTTTAGTTTTCCTTGCAGTTGTAAATCTCAAATGCTCTTTATTTCTGCTTTAAAGAAACAGTTTAAATACCAAGTTTGTAAATCAAGCACAGTTCATTAAGCACCAAAGACTCCCACTGACTCAGATGCAAATTTTGTACTAATGTTAGAAATGCTTGGAAACCTGCTGCTTCCCAGACCTTTCCCTGAATTTCTCTTCCCTCTCTGGATTTCCAAAGCAGCACCTTGCATTCAGAACATTCTGCAAAACTCTGCTGGCCCGGGCAATCAAGAGCTGTTCACATTTTTACTGAGCTTTCCCTTGACAAATAAGTGATTTTTTAAAACTGGAATGCTGAGCCACAAACTTTTCAGTACTGCAGGTTTTTTCCACCCAGGTATTTGTGGAACTGCAATGTTTTTAAAATAAATATATGCCATAAATACTTTTAGATATATGGTGATGTTTATGCACAAGTAGACACTCAACTGCATAACAAAAAGCCAGTGCAAATAGCAAATATCTTGTATTTTAAACAGCACAGAACAGCCTCACAAACTCCCACATCAGGTGTTGATGATTTATTAACCTAATTTTCAAAAGCACCAAGTGCCTCCTTGCAGCTCCTGTTGGCTCTGCTGGGGAACAAAAAACTAATGAGCATGGAAAATGGACAATATCTGTGTGCACATGTCTGTGTGCGCATGGATGAGGAATTCCACATCCCCTTTAGAGTGGAGCACACTTTGCCAAAAGGCCCTAATTAAAAAAAATAAATCTCATATTCCAGATACCTTCAGGCGTGACAGTCTCAAAAGATAAAAAAAATCTGCTACTTATGAAGGATGAATTTGATTTTTAATGTGATCCTTTTGAACCCCAACCTCAGGAAATGTTTAATTTTTGGAAGGCTTTATTGATTAAGATGCACTGGTCTTTTATTGCAGTGAGTAATAACCCAAATTCTTGGAGTGTATCCCAAGAGTATTGGCAAAACAAGCAGTGATGAACCTGAGAGAGGGGAGGCTGTGACAGGAGCAGAGTGACAGGAAAATGAAATGCAGTGCAAGGAAAATGAAATGCAGTGCAAGGACAGCTGAAGTGAGGAAAAATAAAACGCCACTTTTTCCTCATTTATTTTAGAGCTACTTGAAAATAAACTTTTATTAGAGGAGCCATTTCTGGACTGTTATGTCACTGAAGTGACTGGATTTAGACACAGAACTCCTCGTGAGGAGCCTGGAGGAGTTTGGGGTCTGTGCTGGTGCAGGAGCTCTCTCCTTGTTTGACCCCGGGGCTTTGCTGCTGCCAAGCACAAAGCACTGGGAACCACTTGGATTTGATTTGAGCTTGTAAGATCAGTAAACAGCTGCACCTTCTCACAGAAGAGCAAAGGATTAGTCTGGAATGGGAGGACAGAACATTTTCTACCCCTCTCTTCTATAATGCACTTCCAGCAAATTAAAAAAAAAAAAAAGTGCGTTTCCAATTTCTCTTAATTTTACCTCTGCGTGGGCAGGTTTCTAAATAAAACATGTTAAATATAAACCCATTTTTGTTTGACCAAAGTATTTCGTATCATTTATGGAGAGCCCCCTTTGTGCAGGAATATTGAACAAAGTCTGTTGATTGCAGAGTTTATTTATTTTCCTGAATGGTCCAATCATGCTCTTGGCACAAGAAGAGACAAGTAGCAGATGTTAAACAAAACTCCGAGGGATTTATACATTTCTGCTAAATGTTTCTACTGGATTTTGGGGTTTTTTACTATCCTTCTGTCTTTTTTGGTCCTGCTTCTCCTAAAGTGAAAATACCAAAGTATTTTGACTTCTATTTTATTTGGTATTAAATCAGAGTGTTGACTTCACTAAATCTCAAAATTGACAACTGAGTTTTGGTAGAAATCTGTGTGCACATGTCTGTGTGCACAAAAACAAAAACAAACAAAAAACAACAACAACAACAACAAAAAAAACCTAGTAAAATTTGAGAACAACCATAAAATCAAAGCCTCTGGTTTAAAATTCTTAGTTTTCTTTTTTAAGGGAAGTAGAAAGCTTTTAATATAATATTTAAAAGGGAATGCCATTAATCTGCATTGAGGAATGGGACATAGGGCTTCAGATTTAACAACCCAACATCTCTACTCATAACTAGGTCAGTGTGTAGGTACTAACACAGACCTTTGAAAATAAAAGTGGATTTTGACCAAGGAAGGATTTCACAAAGCTATTTATAAGAAGTGATGCCCAGGTCTTCTTTCTGTTGCATGCTAGGATTGTAGGACTCAAATTATCTTTAATTAAACACAAATAATTTTTGCAGGAAAGAAGCAATAGTTTGGGATAATCCCAGATTTCAAATGATTCTGGGGGGGAAAAATATTCTAGAAAACTACTCTAGAAAAAAACCTGTGACAAAGAAACTAAGAACCTTCTCCATAAACATGACATGTATTTATGTATGGCCTATATAACATAGGTTTTCTATATATTCTTGTGCCCGTCTGTTCCCAACTCCCTCAAACCTCATTGCTGCAGTCAGGTTGCTTTTTATCCTATTTTTGGACAGGGTATATTAGAATTTTTATACATCTCTACTGGTACAAACACACTAAAAGGAACCATTCTCTGGTGCTGACTGGAGTTCCTGTCCAATCAATCATAATTTTCCCTTCATTCCAAGAAATCAGGCTCTAAAACTGCATCTGCCTGTGATTTTCCAGGCCACTTTTCCCACTGGAATGACCATAGTCCATCTGAAAGATGGAGGAAAAAGCCTTTTATTCCTTTTCAGATATTTTTACCCAATCTCTGGCAACAGAAAGAAGAATATTGACCCCATGGACTGCCAGTCTGTGATTTACAATTCCCATCCTTGTAATTAAGACACCAAATGCAAAATTTAATGAAAATAAAGCAACCAGGGGGACAGGAGAAAAGGCTATTTGCAGACCAAAGATGGGTAATTTCTCATCTTATTATAACTTTTATATAATGAATAAAACCTTAAGATTCAGAAAACGCCTTTTTAAGAGGGGTTACATAGAAATAATTTTTAAAAATTATATTGCTTCTATCAAGTTTAGATTTGAGACTTTCTTTTTTATAAACTCTTTTTACTTAATGTCCCTGAAGTTAATAATTTGGTACATTCTACCATTCTTCACTACCAATAGGGTCTAACCTAAATAACTCTAATAACCAGCTTTCAAAAAACTCTAAGTTTTGGGCTTTTTCTTTTCTAAAAAAAGACAGAAAAGTAGCCAAAGCTATGCAGAGACTTCTTACAACTATTTTTGTAAAGGCTTTCATCTCCTTTTTGGTCCGTTCTTTGCTGGTCTGATGCTCCTGTTGCCATAGGAACAGACCTGCAGGTGCTTTGATACAGATTACAATGGTTTTCCCAACACAGAGACATTTCTTTCATGCCTCAGTTCAGCAGGTACCCTTCTCATGGGGACAGAAAGGAAAAGGAATAAATCAATCTCTGACTCTTCCATCTATTAAGTTCTCATTAGCAGAATTTATGATATGCTCCTGCCTTCAGTTTATGAGCTCGGCCAATGATGACTGGTACTTTAAGGACTGAGGTTCATTAATTACACAGGCAGTGCTACAGTTAATTTATTTGCAAGGCAACAGCAAAAAATGAAATTATCAAGGGAATCATGACTGGCATCGTGTTAACTTCAGCAGAAGCATCAGGATTTGGTTTATCAGCACAGGTAATTGCACCACTGCTTTAAAATCTATTTGTATCAAGTTTTATTGGACTGGCAGAAAAATCAGTTCAATCGTAAAATGAGAGAATATGAAGATAACACTAAATGCATGTTCCCTGAAATCACTGATTACTTCAAGACAAATCCTATCTTCCCAAAGGCTAAAGAAAACATCTGTGAGCTATCTGGATCTCTTCAGTGTGACTCCAATAATGGGCAGTGAAAGTTAGAAAATACAAGAGCAATACCCAAGAGTGAAACCAAACTCTTCTCGTTCACGCAGAGCTTCCTTGATGCTTTCCCAGCACCAGGTGGACAAATGGAGCTCCAGTGGAAAAGGGTGGCAGCTGCTCCCTTCCCAGCCAGGACACCCCCAGCTCCCCTCCCTGCTTTTCCTCTCTCTCATCACTCTGTTCCAGGCTCAGGACACCTCGATAAAAGAGCTTTGCTCCCTCCCAACAAGCACAAGTTGTTCTTTCCTCCCCACCCCCAGAGGAGCTTCACTGGAGCTCTGGTTTACACCAGGGAACTGAGGCTACACCACCTCAGCAGAGATCAGCAAACTTCTCCCAGCACCCCAAGGACAGAGCCCCAGCAGCTCCCAGAGATGGGGACACTCTCTGCTGACACATTAAAATCACTTGTAGCATATGGGATCTGCAGTGCTTTTCAAAATTAGCCCACTTGTTTTATTCCAAATTAAGATTTAATCTAATTTTGGTGCAAGAACTGCCACCTCAACAAATAGACAGTGCTAAAAATTACCAGCATTCTGCAAGGCTCTCTCAGTGGTCTGTCTGTGTCTCTTCTAGCTACTGAGTTCAGTGTGCCATTATCACTTTTTTATTTTAAAACCCACATAGCTGTGGGGGTGGAACCTGATAGAAATGTCTATGCTGCATTTTACACATGATATCTCCTGTAACAAAACAGATTATTAGTAATTCTTAGGCATTCTTCCCCTCAAAATCCAAATATCAGCATATTTACACAGAGTTTAAAGACTGACATAACAGACTTTTGCCAAGGGGAAACACAAGCTGATTAGGAAATAATGAAACTCAACCCAAATGGCACAAAACTGAATATACTCTTAACAACTGCAAAATAAGTGCTGTTGGAATTAGGCCAACTTCAATTTGGGGAGTTAGAAAGGGTTTGGATGGTGAAAATCAGCACCCAGGAGTTGCTGCTTCCACAATTGCACCCTATCCACAAGATTTCTTTTTACTATTGGGAGTAACTTAGCTGAGAGTTCTCCTTTAATAGTTCCACTGCCTAATTGCTCTGCAGTGCTAACTTGTGAAAATCAGGGATATTTTTAGATTCATCATTTCTATACATTTCCTAACTGTTTGAGCAGAACTCTGTTCAGTGATTAACTCTTACCAGCACCACCTATGTTATATTATTTATTGCACAGGAAATGGCTAGAAAGAAAAATATAAAGTCTAACTTTTATATTACAGCTATTCAGCACTTGCACTTTTCTGGATTGGGAAAATAAAAGTATATATTCTTTATAAATAAAAAGCTATGAACTTTCAAATCTCAGAGGCTGTAACAAAAATCTAAACTGCACTCCCAGTGTCTCAGGCACAAACTCCATGTACTGAGGGCCTGAAGGGCTGCAGTGGAAGATGGGAGCAAATGTTCCTTAGGAGTCACACACTGTGCAGGCAGCCACCCACCACGGATTTCCTACCCTGGGAACTTCAAGGAGAGGATTCACACAGCTCCTTTCAACACTGCAGGGAATTTTCTTCCATGCAGATGGACCCAGAGCCAGTTTGGAGATTGGGTTACAGGGAAAAGGTGGGAATAACCAGGAGTTATAAAAGTTCATGAACCTGTTCCTTTGTAATTTAATTCTGGTTTTGCTGAGGATCATTCACTGCAGCTAAAAGCCATTTCAGTTGCAATAAAAGGAGCCTGTGCTTTAATTTAGAATAGAAGGTACAAATGTTTTCTCGGGGGATGATTAATTCAAACACATTCCAGCACAAGAACTGCTTTCAAGTAACCTGGGAAGCTGCTTGCAGCTACTTAAAAGGAGTCATTGAAGAGAGCAGTGCCACAAACTCCTCTGCACAGGCAGGGATGGGCGAGTCCATGCAGCTCTGTGACCAGAGCCTCCTCCCAGTGCTGGGGGAAGTGAGCTCAGTATCTGCCCAGGATGCACAGAGCCCTTTGGGGCAGCTTTCCTTCTTTAATTTCCTTCCATTAAAAGGAATCTTAGGACTGATTCTGTTCAAATTGAAATTTCATTGTCAATATAACCACACTTTGTAATGAGCCACTGTCACACAGCACCATTGAAAAAACAATTACAACATTAGAAAAACAACTTTCCCTTACAAATAAATTTTAGGTGTTGAGGTCAATACTGTAAGCACAAAACCTTTATTTCTCCCTAAAATACTTTGGATACTCTGCAGAGATACAAAGGGCAGGGTAACCACACGAAATAAAATGCTTATTTTAATAAGAAAAATTACCTTGGTGTAAAATCTGTTTTAAAGTCCTTATGATAAATAACATAAAGAATAAAAATTTCAGTTCCTTCAGTATGACTTCCTGCATTGACTGCAGTCATGTTGGTTTTGTTGTCTAGGACATGTTTTTGGGGAAAAGGCAGTGATAATATAGCATGGAATACTATATTTTGACAAAAGTATGTTTGCATTGTAATTATTTTATATTAAGAATATTACCTACTGCCTCCATCTAACAGTGTCTATTGCAAGCAAAGTCAACGTGATTAATAATTATCATAATTAGGAACCACAGACATACAAACACACTGAGTTGTTTCCTCAATCTGTAAATAGAGGGGGCTTTATAATTTTCTCTGTTTAGGGTATGCAATGAAAAATTGCATCAGAGCTGTTTAAGAATCACTTCCAAAAAATTCATACTGGCTTCTTTTTAAGAGAACATTTCTGTTAATCTGGCAAGCAGTGAACTGCATCTTGCCAGGTCTCCCTGCATTTGTGTATCTTCTGTGATGATGCAAGAAGGTTTTCATTTTCATTAAAAAGAAAATATTTCTGGGACAAGATTGCCTATTATTCAAAATTCAGATTATCAATAAAAAAACCCCCAAACCTTAGTGGCATATGGTTGAGCCTGATGATCTTAAAGATCCTTTCCAATCTAAGTGATTTTGTAATATTTTATCAAATTACATTTGTTGTTGCTCTAGTCTCAAGATGTCCAACGTTTATAACAGTTGTTTTTCATTGTAAAAACTACTGAAGAGTTAAAAGCAAATCACACAAACCCTGCTGCTGCATTTCATTATCCTTGGAAAAAGACTGCAAAGCTTTCTGATTAAAATCCCCTTTTAACTAGTTCTACAGTAAATCTTAATACTGTGCTTCCAGTTACTGCCTTTTCTTTTCATGAGTTTGATTTTGTTTTTTTAATTCCCTAGGCCAGTCAAGCAACGTTCTTTTTCCACTCTGAAAGCAGCCTCCTACATGTAAATATGATCTAGAAATGTGATTAAATGCCAGTGGGGGAAACAAAATGGAAAGAAAAGAAAAATATTTCAGTATTTCCTGGAACTGAACAGAAAAAGAAATCTGGTCAAGACACCTAAACCCTCCAGGGCAGACCAGTTATATTAATTTATTCTGTCTTAGTACAGAGGTGATTCTTCAAATGATTTCTCTCAGAGCCCCAGCCATCAAATGAGCAGTGTAATAGAGCAGTAAATGTGGACATCAGCTCTCCCCAAGCCTCAGGGCAAACCCAACCCACTGCTGTCACTCTGTACATCAACATTTCTGAATTAGAGTTCCCCACTGGTCCCCCAGCACATGAATTTTTAAGGGTCAATCTTTCTCCTCCCAGCTCCAGAATCAGAGAAACCATAAAATGAAAATCATGGTGGAGCCTCACAGGGCTCAGCTCCCACCTCCCCACAGAGGACTCAGGGAATATTTACAGCACTGTGGAGAGAAGGGAACCCCAATGAAAAATCTTCATTTCTTCTATTGGCAGCCCCTTGCAGCAGTTCCCCATCACCACAGCCAAAACCTGCACTGTTAGGGAGTTATTTCTCCCTTGCCACAAGCTGCCCTTAAAAGACCTGGCCACAGCTTAAGAGAAAAACAACATATTCAAAGATTGCACTTTACTTCTTCACCAAATTTCAAATGAAGAGCTGCAGAATTCAACACAAAACATCTCCCTGAAAAACAGAATAATGATTGCTGCCATATCTCTGCCTTTGTGTCAGGGGTGCATGGCTGGCCAGCAGTGAGTTTATGACCCACTAAAGTCCTGCTTCAGTTTCTTCTACACCAGTGTCTTCATGATCAGTTCACATTGATTTATTTTGTATTTTTATTTTTTTATTCTTTATTCCTTCCCCTGTGAGTGATTTTATTTTTTAAAATAAACTGTATCTTAAAGCAATGGAAAAAAAATCAGAAATATTGTTCTCTAGAGTTGCATTATCCCAATATCCAACACACTGGTGAAAATACAGAACTCCTGCAGCATCCCACAGAACCTCACAGCTGTTCACATTCACACTGAGCTTTCAAATGTGCTTAAAATAATAAAGCTCCCAAATAATTTCAGTATCAAGAGGATAATTGACTTGGAAATTGAAATATGTCACCTTTGACATCCCTGGGTTCAGTTCCCCTGCAATGATGAGAGGGCTTTGCTGTTTGATTTTACGTAAGCACACATCAGGATCTTCCCATCCATTCTCTCCTAGGTGCTGAAAGACTAAAAACTCACCAAGTACAGTCAGATTTCACATCCTTTCACTGTTCAGTGACTTGCTCTCATTTAAATTATTTTCACTTTTAAATTTATATTTATTTTGCTTATAATCCTCCTTTGGATTCTCTATTAATATAATCTGAAAAGGAAATAGTGCTGATCCAGAGGCCATGACCTGTGAGCTCTTGTGCACTCAAAGTCTTATAACTCATACTGAAAAACATAATAGAGTCAAACACTATTTTAAATTAATGCTTGAGGTTTTTTAATTATATCTAGCATGTAATTAGGAGGGTGTTAATATATCACAAGCAGTTCAAAGGCATCTTCTGGTCACTGCATTCCATTAACAAAGAAAACAAATATTTAACTCAATTTTCAAGAAATTTGACCAATTATCACTTAATATTGAAAACATCTTAACAGAGCTTGTTACAGCAGCACTCCATTTTTGGGGCTGCTCTTACATTTTTACACTGATTTACCCAAGTTTCAAGTATTTCGTCAATGACTTCAAATAGTTTCAAGAACACCAAGCATCTTCCAAAACCAAGCACCTGAACTGGAGATGGTGCTTCCTGTGACTCTGGAGGGCACTAGCAGCAGGAGCTGCAAAATTCTACTGAACAGCATCACCAGAAAGAGGTGCCTATGAAAAGAAGATGAATAATTTCTCTTCAAACTGCAGAGAGCCATTGGACAGCAGGAAAACAACTTCCTGAGCTGTTTTTTGCTAAGGCACCAGAGCTCACACCCTGCCAAGTAATGAGGAAACGTAAAATTTTTTGATTGTGTGACTTCTTATTTCACTGAAACAGGATATTGCTCTTCAGACACCATCACTGCAATACCACTCCAGGATGAGCACTTTATTCCCAAGTATTATTTTCCTTTTGGCACAAACACAGTCCTTTCAACCTCACATTCCAGCTACTCTGAGTAAAACAAAGAGGCTCATTTGAAGCTTTCCTCTTTTACACTCACCTTTATTAAGGCATTATTTTGCAAGGACTGCCTCATTAATATTAAAATTACAGGGCACCATAATTTAACATTATTCTGATACACAATAATTTTTATTATATAATTATTATAATTATTGCTCCAGAAAATTAATTTTATTGATGACAGTATTACTCTAACAATTAATGGAAAGGTTACATTGGAGCATTTGAGTACACAAATTAATTGTGCACCTGCACAAAGTAATTTAGAAAAGGATGTTTTAATACTTAAAATCTGCTAAATATTATGATAAGCTTTATAGCACACCACATTTCAGAACAAAGCTTGTAGCAGTTGGCATAGGAATAAGTTGCTGAATTGTAAAAGGGTTGAAATTATAGTCAAACATTTCAGTAAATTAAAGTATAATATTCTACAATCCTCTTTGTGTAATAGTACCTGCTAATGTAGCACAATTTTAATAAAACATATTTATTTTCTGATTGCTTTTAATCTTCAGAGTGTTTTTGAGCTATTGCTGCTGTGTAAATATTGGAAATGATTATTAGGTAACCCAAATACAGAAACGAGGCATTAGGCTGATTTATTTAATCACCAAAGCCAAAAACCCAAATCACGAAATGCAGTCAGCAATATTAAAGACCATTAACAACCTGTCACAGATTCTGTCACCATGAAAAGACTCTCAGTAAAATTAAATGATCTGAAACACAAATGTCTGTTCTCATTTCTGAACTTCAGTGAAAAACCCCAAAGAACTATCTTACAAAAAAACCTAAAAAAGCAAGAACGTTTTTAGAGCCAAACCATCCATTATAGACACAACAGAGCTACTCAGGAGTGTCACCACTAAAACTCTCAATCAAGAATAAGTTTCATTAACCTCCCACATCACAAGTGAGCTCTAAACTCAAACCAGATTTGGGTTATTCTCCTTGTGGTTTAAGGACTGAGCAAAGCAAATCAGCAAGGCATTGCTGGCAGGTATGAACGGCATTTCCAGAATGAGGAATTAAGCAGATATTCTTTAACTGTTCAGACTTCTGCTGAAATTGTGGCCCCTTTGGGCTCCATGGTGGTTTTGCCATCAACAACGTCCAGACAGTTCAGGGGTGAGAACATCACCCAGGGCTGAGCTGGGTTTCAGCCTCTCTGTAGCTCAAGGCACTTCAAATACTCAACTCCCAAATTCCAAAAGCCTGCTTTGGCTGTTAAGCTACGTGTACAGAGCCAACTGCCCCACTGCAAAGCTTAAAGAAATCAACAATTTTCAGAAAAGAAAAGAAAAGTTGTGAAGAATCATGTTGGTTTCTTGCTCTTGCCTAATGATCGTTTTAATAGTGAAGTCTGTATCAGCTAAACAAGAGACACTAAACAGGGTAATCACACTCCTAACTTTAGCATTTTTCTTCTGCACCTAAATATAAATTATGTGAAATGTCTAAAAATTGAAGTTTTCAAAATTTTTTTCAGTTCTTCAGCATTTCCCTGTGTTTAAATTTAAAAATGAGAGAACTTTTTAATATCTGAAATTTTCTAAGACCCCTGGTGGCTTCTGCCCATATATTGTTCACTGACCTCCTGGCTGGCATATTGAAACAATTCATGAGAAGCTCATTAAAACCTAGCAAGAAAATTCTTCTGGTGCATTTTATCAGAGGAGATAATAGCCTACAATCTAGAGCATGAATATGTGATAAGAAACAAAACAGAGCCATTCAGACAAAGAACACTTGGAATGTATTGTTCCCATAAGCAGATGTTAAATTACTTCACTGTAAAGTGGGATTTATAAAACCCAAAGAAATGTTATTTTTATGGGAACAAACGAGATCAGTTTATTATTTCAGCAGGGTGACACAAAGATCCTGCACATGTGTCTCACCATGCAGGCAGATGTGTTGAGAGGAAAAACTGGTTGTGGACCAAAAATGCTACAGAAGTACTGACAGAGCAGGGTGGAATGGGAGTATCCAGACTGCTAGACTAGCTCAAACATGAAAATAAAATAAAAACCCAACACGCCAGCTGGCTCAAGATTAAATTGTCATGTAACTGGAGCTCCAGATCCTGGTGTGCAGTGAGACAAGGACCAGAGACAGCTCAAAAGATACACTTTGAGATAAGATAGATACAAAGAAAGCTCAGAAAAAGCTTCAGCCTTTTCTGGGAATTGTTAACATCAAATACATCCAACATAAAGCAAAGAAAATAAAATGCTGATTCATGGCTGGGTGAACACCTCAGGGCTGTCACATTCTGAGGATATTGTTCTTGGTCGCACACTCAAGCTCACTTTTCTTACCAAAAATAGATTTTTCACTCCATAAGTATTCGCTTCACAACTGCTAAGACCCACTTGGACTCAATTATCTGTCATGAAGAACCCATTGATCCTGTTTGAAATCCATTCTCGTGAGTGTAACAACATAAAACTGGGTAAAGCAGTGTCTGAAATGTCAATGTACTCACATCAGTGTCGGGTCCCTTGTCAGCCCCAGGACAAGAGAAGGTAACGAACTCATGGCACCTCTTATGAACCACAAAGCAGCAAACTGGCAAAAAAAAGGGGAAACAACAGTTAGAATGGTTGGTGGTGATGTCTGTTTTTTTAAAAATTTTGTAACAAGCATAAAATAAAACTGAAATATTTCACCTGTAAGTCAATGAAAGAAAGCAGAGCCCCATGTTAAATAAAGACACAAGACATCAAGCAAACACTGTGATTTAAGAGGAGAAAAGCATTCACATTTAAAAACCAAGAGACTCCACACAATGATAAATCTTTAATGCTGGAGACAGCCCACAGTGTTCAAATACAGTGTGGGATGAGCAGTTCTACGAAGCCACATTTCCTGAATCTAAATCCCTCTCTGTCACAGGAACTGTCAATGTGCATCCAGGACGCAGGAGTGAGGAATGTGAAGCTGGAATGAAACCCATCCTAGGGTGTGGGATTTGTTCCCCTGCATGCCTTGGGAAGGTCTCTATGAAAATCTCAAGTCTTTCCCAGTTAATTCCTTCTGTGAGGGACCAGAAGCTCTCTCTGAGTGAGGCTGTAGAGGACAAAGTGTTCTCACAGCCCAGAATGGCAGGAGATAATGGGAAAGGAAAATTAGCTCCTGATTGCAATATGAATCCCATTTAAAATTTATGAATGATCTGAAAGAACTTTTTCTTTTGGAGATATAACAGCTTCTGCCATGGGCCATAGGCTGTCACACAGCACAGGACACACAGGTCCCTCCAAACCACACAAAACAATTTGCTTGTGGGTGCTTACTTTAAGAGTCAGTATTCCAGTTTTTCAGCCCCACTACAGGTTCTTTCTTAATATTAAGCTTAGTTCAGATATTTTGAAATTGGTCCACATTTCAACAAAACACACAATCAAGATTTGAGATTGAAAAAACCTTGTCATAAACACCGTGCTATCAAGCAGTGAGTCAGGAGACTATAATGAAATTATTTTAAAGTAATTCACAGTTTGTTTATAGGTAATGCGTTCTCTGTATACTTGAAATTTTGCATTTCCAACACATAAAAATAACAATTCCCCAAATCTAAAGAATAAAATAGATTTGAATTGCTTAACAACTGTGAACATTGAATTTCCTTGACTTCAGGGGAAACCATATTAAATGATCTAAATTGTTCTAGAGAGCTCCTTGCATCAGGCAACTTTAACACTCCTCTTTGCCATTTAAAACATGTATGAATTTATTTCATAAATAAATGGTGAAGAGAGCTGTGACCAGGTGCACCTGCAGGTCACTGCAGACACAGCCATGATCCCATTAATGCCGGGCTGGCCTCATTCCACCCCTAAGTCTGCCTTTAAAGGAGTCTAATCTCCCTTTCTCTCTCCCAGCTATTTTTCATCAGTATCCCATGCAGAAATTGTTTCCAATGTTCTATTTCCGTATTATATTATATGTTATATGTTTATTCTTTGGGCAAAGGAAATAAAGTGGGTTTTGCTCCACTGATTCCAGATTAGCTCTGCCGACTCCACTCCAGCCAGAGCTCTGGCTCAGTGTCTGCTGCCCACTTGGTAGTTTGTTAATCAACCTAAATCCCAGTGAATCCTGCAATTATCATTTTGATGGTTTGTTTTCTACCAACTGAAAGATCACTAAGTGGCAATTACCATTAATATTACTTGCAGCTGAGTCATATTTTACTTTCAGATTATATTTTGGGTTCCAAACTTCCCAGTCTTGAGGACAATGGACTGATTTGTGTTTTCAGGAATAAATCGTGCAAAAAAAAAATAAAAATCTTGGTATACCCTTCAGAAAATAAAGAAATTAACTAATTACTTTTGTAAAAGTTGCAGAATAAAATGTGATAATCTATGCAAAAGATCTGAGAAATATTATGGGAATAGCTGGAAAATGTGTAGAATGGAGCTGTTTCACTAATGCCTGCCATTCCAATTAGGGCCTTGGAGTGGCTGCTCCAACTCTGCCTTTATTCAGCAATGTGTGCAAGGCAAACTGCATATCTGGGCATCTATTTTGGGCAGAATTTCTGAAACACCACAGTCACGTCCTATCTCTGAGCTGACAGCCTCTCTCAGCGTGTGAAGGAATTCATTCAACCAGAGACAATGTCGACCTTGTTTTTAGTAGGAGTTAAGCATTGAGATAAAGACGTGGGAAGAGGAGTGCCACTGTTTGCTCCAGCCTGTGAACTTTAGCTGTGAACTTCCCTGGAAGTGATGCTCATCACACTGCAGTGGAAAGGACAGTTCAGCTGCCAGAGTAAGCAAACCACAAAGGATTTGTCCTTTTGGACCTGGGGCTACACCCCCAAACTACGTGCTAAGGCTTTGGTTATCAGTGTTGCCTACTAAATTCTCAAAATTGAATTTGTGTCCAGCCTAGCAACAGACTGCCTGATGTGGGCAACTCAACATGGACAGCCTTGATTCTTTTTCCTTCATTTCCCATTTGTAATGGGTGACTTATCTCCACAGAGCCAGGGTCCTTTACAGGTGATCCAAAAGCACCAGACCTCTGTCACCTTTTGACAATACTCAAATGAGAACCAAACAGTTTGACACAGAAATAAATAATGCAGCAAGCAACTCTCATGGAATCATGGAATCCAAAGGGAAAAGAACAAGTGTGAACTGAAATCCATCTGACAGCCATTTTTTCCATACATATAATTTAACCATGTTGAAATCCAGCCATTAGAGTGTATTTTAGCATTTGTTTTTAGTGTTTTCTTTATTTCCCAAAGCAACACAGATCTGGAGAACTCATGTAAAAATTTACTCAGTTCAGCTAAGTGCAAACAAAGTGTCATCTTAAAATAACATGTCATGGGGTTTTTTTTATAGAAATGGAGATGAAAAATAACCTCTCACTTGTTACTTGTTTTGAGAAGATGTTAAGAGCTTCACATCACTTACTGCAGCTGTTAAGAAGTAACATTATGTTCACCACCTTCATGTAATGAAAGTTGTATTAGACTGCTTTGCAGAGGCTGCCAGGAAATTTGTTCCTTTACATTCTACCATGAGCTGAAGTGAGCTGGCACACATTATGCAGAGCAGCTCGAGAGCAAAGTGGCATCTCGAGGCTGACAGGTAAAATTAAAAAGAAAATTATTGAGGTATTTTCATGTTTTGACAGTGTGACTTCGATCTTTGGTGTATATATAGAATATGGCTGTGAGCTTCCATCCTCTCCAGCCCTGGACTTGCTGGAGCCAAAGGCTCTCTGCAGCCCAGGGAGGAGAACAGGGAGGGATGCAGAGAACAAAACAGGCCTTGTGCTGCAAAACCAGACTAACTGCTCACTCTCTGCTGGCATGTGGCACCTCCCAGAGAGCAGAAAATGCCAACTGGGCAGCACAAAACCAAGGAAGAACCTGGGAAGGAGCACTCAGTGCATTCTCAGAGCAAACAAGCTGAAGATGCTCAACACGGCTTGTGGGATTTATGGTTCATAATGGAGGGCAACTCATTCTACCCAACACTGTTCTGTCCAGGCACAGCACTGAGAAAAACATGTTGTTATCAATAATACATATATATATTGTCATCACTTGGAGTTACAAGGCTCCACTGTGAATTTCCAGCTTTATTCCAAATTATGTGGAGTGAAAAGATTGTTGTGATATATATGGTCGGGTGAGAGTTCTCTGATAAAAAATACTGCTACTAATGGCTTTCATATATGACACAGATGGATGAGACCAAAGTGAAGTACTGCAATCATAAATAACAGAAATAGAAGAAATCTTCTCTATTAGATGATCTATAAAGAAGAAGAGCCATTGCTGAGCCCACAGATCACTCAGCCATATGTCTGAAGAGCTCCACAACCAGAAACATTCCAAAGAACAAGGGGTAAAAAATACTAAGACAAAAGTCACATGCTTTACAACTGAGAACTATTAGAAAAGGTTAAGAGATTTATTTTTTTTAAATCACTTGTAAACTCCCACTTTTGGAAGAAAAAGAACAGAGTAGGTGAGCCTTTCCATTAGCTAGAAATAGCTCTACTATACCACAGTATCTATTTATTCAGTAAAACAAATTAAGCTGCAAACCTAAAAGGTGGAGAGAATATATCTGCCAGAGTCCAACTGAATTGCCAGTTGTCATCTACAGGGAAACCAGTGAAGCTTTTTCAAGTCATCTTTGACTCATTTTTGTAATTATACAATTATCAAGGTTGGAAAAGAGCACCAAGACCATCAAGTCCAACCTTGCAACAAATACCAGCATGCCCACTGACCAATGGTCAGGACTATTCTCCCAACTCCAATGATGGATGGATAACATTTTAACCAGTGTAAAAATCACGTATTTTCCCATCTAAACCAACCTCAAAGCTGTGGCTCCACTGTCATGGCATTATTGGGTGCCCCACAACAACAGGCACAAAATTTATTCCCAGGTTTCAAGCACTGATTCTCCCAAAGGAAGCAGCACTGGAGGTCTCATGAACAGGGGAATAACTGTGCACACTCAGTATTTGTTGTAGGGTTCCTGCTTTGGGGTTTTAAATAAGAATTGATCCTGAACTGGACTAAGGAGTTAGCAGAGAAGTTCCACAAGCACAAAATCCTCTCCCTGGGTTACTCTCAGAGGGTTCTGCAGGACTTTGGAGCAGGGAGTCATTGCTATGTTGCTGTTTCACACGCTTTGCATTCTCACTGAGGCCACAGGATTTCCCCCAGGGGCCCATATCAGTGGCTGGCCTGTGCTTTCTGCACAACTCCAAGCAATGAATGAATGCATGTGGCACATGGCACATGTTAGATCATCCTAAGATTAAATATAGCAATTACAATCAACAGAAATAGGGTAGTAATTCAAAAGGGACAAATCAATTAAATACCAACTACATTTCTTACTTAAATAAGCACTGTTTAAATAAGTTTACTAGGAATAGATAAACAAGAAGAGTAGCAATTAAGATATAGGATGTAGTAATATTTGTCTTCCTCCTCTTCCAAATATATTATAACTTGTAAAAATATAATGAAAATCCCTTTACATTAAATATAAACAAGGCTGTGGATTATAAAGCAAACACAAGTCACAAGCAGCCCTACCTTTGACTGCTACAGATGTTCTGAACCCACTGAGAATTTTTTAAATCTAAATTACCCTAACTTTTCCAACATCTATCATTTATAACACACCTGCTTGCTTTTGTGCTAGCGTTTCACCCCGTCTAGAAGGAAGTGCTGTCTCAGGAGAGTAGCCAGGCTAACACTTACAACTGCTTTATACAAGCTTTCCACTTGGCATTTCCCACTCCTTTCTGACTAAACCAGCCAGGAGCCCAGCAAGACACAGCCTGTTTCTGGCTAAGAGAGTTAATAAGGAACACAGCATCTCTGCCCATCACCTTAACCTGTTCCTAAGCTTCTTCAAGCTCTTTTGTAACCCCACGAGGTCACACAGCACCTTCACAGCACTAATCTGTGTAGTGCTACACATTCCCTGGCTCGTGGGCTACCTTCATTTTCATCGTGGTTTCTGCAAAACTCAAGCTGCCTTCTCAAAAACCTACCCTGGGGCCAAGGTACAGAAATACATGAAATCAATATTGATCAATTAGGGCTGGTTCCTACTTCTAAAGCTCCGAGTCTACCTGCTAAAAATTGCTCTGCCTAATCTCAAGTTCATACCTCTGACCTTGCTGCAGATTTTCTGTTTGGTCAAGTTCAATTAGACTAAAAAACTCGTGTGGAGGAAAGAAATAAGACCACTGCAAACTCTGCTGTTTAATTTTTATTTCTTTTTTCTAATTTGAGAGAAAGTAACGGTTAACTGCAACAATATCTTATTTGTGTGAAAGGATTATACAGATCGTCTGGACAGTCTTAACCACCCAGGTCATTAACTGCTTTACACTAGGTAGAAAGCAGATGGATGTCTCTGGTAAGCTGGCTTTGCAAGCTCTACAACAGTGTGCAAATACAGCCTGTGTGCCTGGCAGGGAATGCATATGCATTTACATTTACCCAAATAACTTTGGCAGACCTGGCAGTACCGTGGGATAAAATTATAAACATATACCTGCACATTTTAAATTAGAAATTTATACCTAACACGTTTTTGAAACAGTTTGGATTTAGTAAAATACCTCACATAATATATTCAGATCTGTCTGGATACTATATTCAGATACATTTTATACCAGATGTGTCATTTCTGCCTTCCATTACATGAAAAAGAAGGTACATGATATAGTTTATTCTACTAAAACTACAGCACAATATTTGCAAAACTGAGAGTTTCAAAATATTAGAGGACTTAATGTAATATGAAATATTCAGCACTGTTTCAGTCTACCTGTTAATTATATACTTTTTGAGACACTGATCACTGTTTCTATGTAAAGCCCTCGCTAAAATTTCACAAAACCATTAATATCCCTCCTCTGAGGTGTCCCATTTTATAAATGAATAATAACCCAGAGATCATCTATGAAAACCAGTGCTGAAATAGCTATTTTGAGAACTTGTACCAACAAAAAAGGTGACCCACAATCACAGACTTTTTCTATCCCTTCTGCAGTTTGAATTCACTTCACTTGAAGAAGCTCCTGCTGTTTAATGTGTTTTCTGCAGCCACAAAGCCCCTCTGGGTGCTGCTCTCATCTGCTCTGGAGCTGAGCACTGGCACAGCAGTGAGGAACAGCACAGCTCTTCCAATTAAAGAGCTGACACAATAGGAGAGCCCAGGACTGCTTCCTGTGAACGCTGAGCACTGGCTCCAGATTTTTGAGCTATTTCAGCTGTGACCCCAATCGCAGAAATGGGATGTCTTAAACTGAGCAGCTCCTTCAGTTTGATGCATCACCCAGCACAGAACCCAAGGGCTGGGAGAGGGAGCAGGAGGAAGCAGCACAGGCTGTACGTATTTTAAGGCTGTATAAAATTATGGGATACGAGATGAAATGCAGAATGCAGCTGTTGGGTTGCATTTTGTTTTGTAATACAGCTAGAATTCTGGCCACTGACAGCAAGCAAAGAGCTTTTGGAAAGTCACGGTGGCAGCCTCTACCACAAGACAGTGTACCACAGTCACATCGTGCAGCATGAAAAAATGAGGTGCTCAGTGAGTAAATCATCTCTAGAACCAAGAGCAAGTGCAATGGCTTTGCTCTTACAAGACCAGCCACCATCCCAAGGTGCCTTCTCCCAGTTCTGCCTCCACCTCCCTGAGCTGGGGCCCAGCTGGGCACACCCCGGCCCCCGGAGCTGCTGTGGGCAGAGCTGCCCAGAGCTGCTCCTCGCTGCCAAGCGAGCTGAAAACAGCACTGTGCACTCAGGGGAAGCTGAATGCACAGAGCACAGACGTCTGAAAGGCTCGTGTGGCTTCTTAATCTTTCACCTCACGTTAAATCAGCCCCACGGTCAATTGAACGCGGCCTGCACCACGCTCCGAAGGAATGGCTGAACCCTCTCACGGCTCCAGGCATGGAAAACTGATGGAGTAAGAGAAGCACACTCATCCAGTTGGGAGGTTTTACCATGAGTCCTTTAGTACCTCCCTTATAGCTTGTTTTCCCAGCATTTTACCTCACAATTTAATGACACCAAGCAGCTGGTGGCTGTAAACCAAAACATTTCCTGCGAGTACGATTTGTAAGGACACCAATACAACAAGTGAAATGCCAGCACTGAATGCCAAGAGCTGAACATTAAAGTATTTTGGGATGTTTTTAATTTAAGTCCAGGCTTTCCGTTGTGTTTGAGAAACCCTATAACATGTTAATAAAATTAATGAGCCTCCCTCATCAGCAAACACAAGCCACACAGTAATTCCTTTATTGCCAAATAATGTTTGTTTTCTTCAGGATGGCAAGAAGTGAAGCCAGGATGACACTGAACAAGCTGCTTGAAATATGAACAGAGCCATACCCTAAGCACTGAACCACAAGAAATAAACTTCCTGCAATACCTGTTTGGACACAATCCTGACTGGAGATTTATATGAAGAGAGTTGAGAGGCTTCAAGGTGACAGATGATCACCAGATTCCTTTAGATGTGAAGTCATCCACTGGAAGGTGCAAAGGAGAGGGTGGGATGATGTCAGAAGATGTCACACAGCAGCAACTCATATTGGGTTGTGGTAATGAGCCTCTCACCTCCTTCTCCTCTCCAGGTTTTTGGATGACTACAACCTCACAGAGAGCCAGCAGCCTCCTGCCTTACCCGCCCTGAGGCCTCCACATGCTCCATTCCATTATTTTGGTTTGTTTTGCCAGTAATTATTCCCTGCCTGTCTAAACCTACCAAAAGTGTGTCTTGAATAGAGAAAAGTATTTTAAAACAGAAAGGTTTGAAAGACATAGCTAAAATTTTCAAAGGATATAGAGAAAAAAGAACAAGTTCAGCTCCTTTTGCATATAAGGGTTACTAATAAAAGCAACTGATAAATCCTGGCTACTAACAAAACCAACTAATAATTCCTTTAGACATTTTTCTCAAAGAATTCAGGCTGATTTTTTAAATCCTACCCACCCATTCTCTTTCAGCAGTAGTATTACATCAAGAAATTGGAGAGGTTTTGTTAATTAAAGATTTTTCCAGTTCCTGTTTCTCTTCATTATTTCCATGTTACCCAACAGATGCCCAATATTTGTTGCAAGTCTTATCCAATTATATACATCTTATTAAAGGGTCATCTGCTAGAAACTTCAATATTGCTTTCCTGCTCTCATCAGTCACTGCAAACATTTAATCTCAAAGAAACTGCAACTTCTCAGGAAGAAAAACAACGTACACAAAAAACATAAACTCCACTTCAGAATAATTACAGTCAGAAATTTGTTGCCAATGTAAGATAACACACAAGACAACACTCACATTGGGAGCCCAATTAAAGAATTAAGAAAATTTACCCTCAGATTTGTTTTCCATTGTATGTTTGGTGGGTATATTATTTACTCATAACAAGAAGATTAATTTTGTAGGTTTGGTAGTTGTCAAAATTACACACTTGACTAAAAGACATAAGTTACAGTAATTCATTCCAATAGCAAAAGTGATATTTATAAGAAATGCCTGTGGGCTCAGAGGTTGGCAGTACGTAAATAACAAAATATGAAACCATGGAAACATGTCATTTAATTATGAACAAATTATTTATATCTGCCATAAACCATTTAATGAAAAAAAAGTTCAAAACAAAGAAGGAGCTGAGATGGGAGGTTTCCAGCAAGAAAACCCTATGGCAACAGTCAGTGGAATTTTTCACCAGGTAGAGAATCACAGAACCATAGACTGGTTGGGTTTGGAAGGGACTTTGTCCCACCCTGTGCCATGAGCAGGGACATCTTCCACTGTCCCAGGCTGCTCCACATCCCGTCCAGCCTGGCCTTGGACATTTCCAGGGATCCAGGGGCAGCCACAGCTTCTCTGGCACCCTGTGCCAGGGCCTGCCCACCCTCCCAGGGGAGGATTTTTCCTAATCTCTAATTTAAACCTTCCATCAGTTTGAAGCCATTCTCCCTTGTCCAATCACTACAGACTATTGTGAATTGTCTCTCTACATTCCCTGTAACTTCTAAAGGTACATTTGGAGCGTGAATTGAGAACACCTGACCAGGCTGTGCCCATCAGTCAATGAATTCAGCACTGGGCTTGTGTGTAAAGCCCTCCTGAGCTCCCCCAGCCTGGCTCCAGGGCTGGGCCAGCACATCCTCAGCACACAGAGCTGACAGAGGGATCATTTCCCCAGTCATGGTTAAGTGACCACTTTAATTTGACACGTGGCACATTGCTGTCAGAACCAGTGGCCCTGCCTGCTTGTTTCTATGTCCAAAACATTATGCAGTCCATTTTTTTTTGGCAATGTGAGGTTTTAGCTGGAGCAGATCCCCAAGTTAGCTCAATACACAGCACATGGAAGCTCACACAGCACAAAAACAGAACTGCAGGACCACCATAGTAATGCAGATTTATACCAGGGAAAGTATTCATGTGATAAAAAGCTGTATCAATGTTGAAACTCAGTCTTTCTGGCATGATTAAGTCAAAGAACTGAGACAATTTCTTCACTTTGTCCATGTGGCTAACAAAGATTTCAAAGCATTTTTAAGCAGAGGCAACACTCCTAGAACCTGGTAATTACCTCAAAATACTCCCCAAAATTTAGTCTATGTTTGACCTCTTAATTCTTAGAAACAATCATGGTTATTCTTGTTACTAAGTCATATAAAACCCCAACTGTGAAAATTGTATAAGAATATTTTCCACTGTCTGCCCATGATATATTTGTGCAGTCCTTCCTGGCTCACTGGAGCAGCAATATAAACAGCATTTCTTAGTTTCTGTCAGATAGACTGAGTAGTATTCTCATGATATGGAAAGGTAAACACTATTCCCTCTCCTGTGTATTTACTAAAAGCAATATATTAGCACAAATAAAAAACGAGGCACAAATGTCAGTGATAAATTAGCTGACATTCATCTGAGAATATTGCTTCCAACAGGCCAAGAATTTTCAAGCAGGAGTAAGGGTCTGGAATTCAGTAAGCCATGACTCAAACCAAAATTTAAAAAAAAACAAACCCAAGAAGGATGAGATTTCAACTCATTCCCACTCACTACAGAACATGCATTAAGAGTCTACAGAGCAAAAGCAAGGCAAATCAATTTCTGTCATTACTGTCTTTGCAGAGTGGTTTTATCCAAGGCTTCACTGCAAGGCATTGGCACTTTAGAAGTCAGGTCATAAAGGCATAAAGGCAACTGAAAAAATTAAAGCAGTCTGTGATTGAACATCAAATCTATAACTTGGTAAGGAAAATGAGCCAAAGTTTGAGCTGCAGGTTGACAGCTTTTAGAAGCACCGACTACTAACAGATAAAATGAGAAATCCTACTTTTCATAGGAGTTTAAAATTATAACAACTTTATGAATTAAAAAAATAAACCACTGAAACCACTTGCTTTTGGACGTTAAAGTTTGTCTGAACTGAATTATAACTATTTCCCCTCCCTGACTATCCTACTTCTTACTTACAGTGCAACAAAGCAACGTGACTTTTTTACAATATGCATTTAACAAAATTAGAACCTCCAGCTTTACAAAGTCTCCATAATACACTTGTGGAAATGTCTGAAATGTCATATTATTCCAGAACTAATAAAAGTACCAGAGGATGTACCCATTTTAAAAGTTAAGTCATAGCTAGAAGCATCATATAAATAAATCATCTCACCAGGTCTGAGGATAAATTAAAAGGGGCCTATTTTGGTTTTTTTGCAGGAAGAATTAAATACATGCCAGAAATGTATCCCTGGGCTCTCTGCTTAACTGCAGCACTCTGCTGGAGTTCAGTGAGTCAGGGGGAAGAAGGAAAAGAACCCCAACCAAGAGAAGGCAGACACTTGTTCTGGCAGGCAGCCCCCAAGCGACACCTGGGAGCAGTCAGACACTGGCACAGGGCACACAGGCACGGCCCTGCAGGGCAGCACAGCTCAGGGGCTGCTGCCAGCCAGGTGCCACATGGCCAAACCCCTCTGCAGGCAGAACTGTGCCCATGTGTGCAAGGACACCACCACAAATGCAAGGAAATACAAATAATCGTGGCAAAGGACATGTGTAAGCAGCACGGGTGAGCAGGTCCCAGGAGCCCACTGAGAAATGACACAGAGACCAAAATTAAAGCATTTCAGAGGGACAAGGTTTCTTTGTTGGGCTCTAAAGCCTGGGCAGTAACAATGGGAAAAGAAGGAAACTGAAAGCAGGACAAAACCTCAAGGTTTATTGGACAGGTACATGACCCAGGGAGCCTGGGAGTCACCCCACTGCAGCAGTTTCCTCAGACCTCCCATCAATGTTTTCACACCTCTTGCTTCCCAAATAACAGAATTCAGATATTTAGTGTTGAATGTCCAACTTCTAATGCCTCTACTTAGCAATGTTTCTCCTTAGACCTCAGTTTGGAAACAAAGATCATTCCATAGCTAGTTTAGAGCAAGATAAAAAAGCCACTTTTTCCCCTTGCAAGATTTGACTTTAAGTCCTTATAATTAATAGCCTGAGTAATACCCTTTTATATAATGCAGCTCATTCATTACATCTCACCCACACTTAAATGCTGTTTCATATTTCTAATGGTGAATATTCCATTATTTCAGCCAAAAATAGTTTTTATTTTCAATCACTTTATGCCTTGTAATGCTGCACACTGCAGGGAGCTTAAATCCTTCACAAATTGAGTAAAATAATGCAGTAAAACTGTATGAAAGCAAGTGATTTATAGAAAACTGCATCTTCTCTCCATAAACAATGTGACATTGTTAGAGATGCAGATGGAAAATAACAAATTCCAGGAGGCTCCAAGTGGCATGCAAACAGATGAATTCTGCATGAATTATGCTGAAGGGGTATAATAAATGTACAAGTAATTACAGGCTCCAAAGTTTGAGCAAGTGCATCCCACACAGAGAACAGAGTCACACATCAACAAACTACTGGAGAAGAGATCAAATTTCCATTAATACCTGGATGCACCGTGGATTTTCAATGTGGCTGGAACTTCGCTTTAAAGCTGTCATGATTAATTTGCAAATATGTCATTCCTAAAATCAGTGGAGAATGGGGCTTCAGAAGGGACTGAACTGTCTTAGGCAAACAGCCAGAAGAGAGGGAGAGAATGTGAGAGGTCACGAAAGACTCCAGCCAGAGTCTTTCCACTGAAAACTTCTTTAGAAAATTAATTTCTTCACCAGTCTGCGTGAAAACATCCCTTCAAACTGGAGGGCAAAGCTACAACACCCAAAGCCCACAGTTTCAGTGCAGCGAGAATTCTCCTGTGACACAGACCGACAGTGTTTGATGGGCAGAAAACAAGCTAAAAACCAGCTAGAAACAAGCTCAGCCTGTCAAACCCTGCTGAAGAAAGGAGAGTTAGGCTGTGGTTCTGTAGCTGCTTCACACAGGTACAAAGCAGCAGCTCTGCTGAAGGAAACATTTCCAGCTGCTCATTCCTGCCCTGGACCAGACCCTGCTTTTTACAGACACTCCTGGATGAGTGGGCACAAAGACATTTTCTTATCCAAGCATTCCCTCCTGGGCACTTTAGCACTGCTTTTATGCTGATGCAGCAAAATAAGCAAAATTACTGCCCAGGAAAGGATTGGTGAGCAGGAATTCAGCCAGGTAAGTGCTCCTTCCAGTTTGGAGCAGCTGACCTGGGTTGTGGGGGGACACCAGGGCCTTCACCCAAGGCTCAGCATCTTCCCACCAGAAATCACACAGGAAAATTCCTGTCTGGTGTTTGCCCCATTTCCCCAGCCACTGGCTTGCCTTTTATTCTAACATTATCTACCCCTAGAGGCCAAGGTTGAACTTTGTATTTATTAATTGTTTAACTAATTGTTAAATTCTAGGCTGCCCGAGTTACAGTGGATAGGGAGGATTTCTACAGCTGGAAACCCAATGGATGCACTTGTTCTGAAACTCACTGACTGGCTAAAACTCGTTAAAAACAGATTTATGAAAGTGACTCAGAATTTGGAACAAAATGAAGATGAGTAACAAAAAGCAATGACCAGAAAGAATGTGTTCTATTATTTTTAAAACGGTGAGCTGACAACTCGCACCGACCCTGCTGAGGACACAGCCCAAACCCTTTCTTTCCACACCTTCAGATTTGCTCCCTTCTCTGCACTTCCTTAAGGTTCAATTGCAGAATTCAAAAGGATTTTTTACATTTCCTTCTTGGACAAACTTCAGCTGACATTACAACCAATAACAGTAATGCCAGGTATTGCTGTAATCAGGAATTAAGGGTTCATTGCTGCATAACGGAACCTCATTCCCATTTCTGTAAAACAGAGTTTAAAAAAAATTTTTAAACTATTTCAACTCTGTTAAGCTTTTGTAGAAAAGTCACAAAAATATGAACTCTTTTAAACCACTGCTGTGTGGTGTAAAGTGGTATTTCATACATTTATTTTTGTTTGCGAAGGACAACAAAAGATTGTATTTATTTCTTAAAAAGACAAAAAGGGCTTTTTATCTTTGTTTGGGTTTTACATCCATTCACAGACACATTAACACAGTAAGTCTATTAACAAGTGCAAGGGGTATCACAAGTTCAGTTGTGGTAATTAGTCATATTTCAGCTTTAAATCACTCTCTGCTCCAAAGAAAAAGATTATGGTTTTTCTTCTTGCTCTATTACCCAACTGGCATTTAAGTCAATCTGCTGAAAGTGTATCTGCTTCAATGGAAGCTCAAAATAAACCATTAAAGGAATACGCAAATCTCAGAGTTTTCAGGGATTTTTTAATACTTTAATCTAATAAGAACATTTTACATGACTAAGAAATTCCGGCTGAATCTTTTATTCAGCTCTCCTTTAGCTCTGCCATTAATTCCATTTTTGCTGTCATGAATAGGACAAAAAAGAAAAAAAAAACGAAAAGCTATTTTACTGGCAACATGTTTATAAGAAATGTCAAGTTCTTGTACAGGTTGCATGAAACAAAGCTTCATCCCAACACATTTTCCTAATTTTTAGTACAGGAACATGGAATCAAAGAATCATTGAATGGTTTGGGTTGGGTGGGATCTTAAAAATCATCTCATCCCACCCCCTGCCACAGGCAGGGACACCTCCCACTGTCCCAGGCTGCTCCAAGCCCCAGTGTCCCACCTGGCCTTGGGCACCTCCAGGGATCCAGGGGCAGCCACAGCTTCTCTGGGCACCCTGTGCCAGGGCCTGCCCACCCTTCAAGAATTTCCTCCTAATGTCTGATCTGAAACTGAACCTGACACATCCTCAACTGATTTATTTCAGTTCAGATGGGAACCAGCACTGCAGGGCCTTCAGGGTTACCCTCTATATGAAAATGCTTCATCAAAAAGTTCCTATTCCCCAAATCCTACCAGGAGAGATGACCTTTCACCTGTGTTGACCAACAAAGCTGCCTTGGGAAATTCACCCTGTGCTGCTGTTAACAGGTTTGATAAATACATGCTGAATATAAGGATATGGATTAGATGAGGGGTCTCCTGCCACAAGCCATTGCCATCTGGGTTCCGCTCCCTTCCCAGGGTCAGTGAATCACCAAACCTGAGAGAGAGGGGAAGAAAGGAGGCTGATGTGGATTAGTGACAAACAGGGTACTGTGAGCTCACTAGACTCATTACTAAAAAAAATAAAAAGTACCAGATCTACACCTTAAAAAAACCCTGTGTGGATCAAAATACTGGCTCTCTACATTTCATAGCACTTGTAAATTAGTCATTTGATGTAAAACAAATAGAAACAAAAAGAAACATAAGTAAGAGTTTAACTTTGTAACAGTTTATGCTATGCATTAGCTAGCTCAGTTTTTTGGAGTAAGATGCAACCAAAACCTGTCAAACTTCTATTACACTTGTGTTGTTTTGACAGCAGCTGGCACACACTGTTCTGATTTACAGAGATGCAGATTTTAGCTTGTTTTCAGGAGCTTTTGTACAATACAAATTGGCCTGTCATGCTTTCTGTTGGCATCTTCATTTCAGGATCTTACACGTAAGACTTGGTTAAATGGTTTTTGGCCTANAAAAAAAAAAACAACAAAAAAACCAACCCCAAACCATCTCTTTCAAGGGGAAAATTATTCATACTTCAGGGTAGTTATTCAGTTTGATTCAGGAATTATTAAAGCCTCAGCATCCTCTAGAGCCTTTCAGCCTCCTCAGTGAATGATCCTTCTCAGCATTCTTTGTGCATTTAAATTCTACTTCCAGCAACGCCGTACATGTTCATTGTTCTGTTAGCAAGGAATTGACAATAAAGTTTGTTTTGCTTTAAGAGGAGTAAGCATTTCTGTTCACGTGATGGCTTTGCTCACACTGGTGTTAATAAATTTGTGTTAATGCCCTCCTAGCTCCTCCAAACACCACGGGAGCAGAGCTCTCCCTGCTCAGCTAATGGGCACTGTCAAAACACAGAGCCAGGTATTCACGTTTGCTGAGCAACACATGACTTGGTTTCTCTCTTGTTTACCACTGACATTTCTTTGTAAATAAAATTGTTATCCTTCCTGGCTGGAGCATTATGAGTCAGCAAGTCACAGGAGGGGGGAGCTGTCTTGGGCTGCTCAATTATGACAGGTTTATAAATGAGCACCAGTGGGATTTATCCCATGTGCACGTTTAGACATTGAACAGAGGCTGTGTTTGTTTGAGCTCACAGCTTTGTAATCAATGGAGGGAAGCAGGCATATCTGTTAAAAGCAGTGCTTCATCCTGATGTAAATTGCTTGCACTATGTGGAAAAGTCTCCCATTAGAAAAGATGCACGCTACTCTCTTAAAAAACTTCTTTAGGATGAGCTGAATCACATCTGAGCAGAGCTCACTCCTCTCCACGGGCTACAAAGGGATCCAAGACATCTCTCAGTGTAATATTTACAAGGTTGGCATTTAAATGTGAGCAGATTAATCTCATGGTATAGGTTGGATAAAGTAAAATAAGGTTTAAATTAATAGGATAATCTGTGTATGCCCCGAGCTGGGAGCCAGCCCCTGCTGCTTGGCTGAGGCTGCTGGCTTGGATCCCTGGTGCTGCTGCTGGGACCAAGCAAGAACTGATGCTCTGCCTCCTTCCCTCAGCACCACACTCACTGAAGACTCCTGTGCTGGGGTTTGAGGTTAAAAGCTGCTTTCTCTCTGTTCTGGAGCCTGAGTGCTGCCCTCCTTCAGCCAGCGAGGGCTCAGGCATTGATCACATCTCCCTTGAGCCTCGCTGCACACACAGAGGGAGCTGCAGGGAGCTCGCTTAGGACCTGGCTGTGTGTAAGGACAGGCAGACCAAAGTCCCCTATAAATAGAGTACTCTGACTTTCAGCCTTCTCAGTTCATTCCTTCCCTTTTTGGAGCGATTTCTGGTCATATTATGCACGCTGAAAGAATAGATGCAAATTCCCCTGTGGCTATTAGTGTGTCTAGACTCATTCATTGACCCAGATGATGTCTTAATTGCCTCTTTTCTATCTGATGGGGAAAATATACTCTAACTTTTCCTGGCTGCAAGCTTTGCCATTAAGTTTCGAACTGAAATCAGTGAATTTAATGAAATTGGTGATACTCGGTGTTCTCTGGGATTGAGTCATGTGCAGCACTTACCACAGCCTTAACAGGACTCACAGAAAGCCTCTGCCCATCTAAATGTTTCAGAACTTCAGATTTTTGGGCTGTTAGCTACTAGGCAAAGCTAAAGGCTGCTAGCTATGAAACTTCTACCTTTTTATACAATATACTGGGTTAGCATGAACAAAATGATTTCAACTTACATGTAGCTTTTTATCAATATTTAACAATTTCATTTTCAGAGGTGTTCAAATTTACAAATTGCCTGTAAATTTACAAATTCACAAACCAGTACTGTCTGACCATGCTCTGCATAGAAATTCCAAGGTGGAAATAAAATGGAGCCAGAGGCTGTGGTGTAACTTCTGCTAATACTGTTTTTTTCAAGAGGAGAATTAATGTTTTTTCTTCTTGTATGACTGGGCAAACCCTGAGAGCAGCCTGCCACTACCCACATTAGCAATGCAATTTTTGGATTAACTGGTAAGAAATTTGAATTTTCAAGTGGAAATCTGTGTTCATGTGGTCGTTCTTAATTTATAGCAAGGAACTTGTCCCTCAAATAAAGCAACACATTGGGCAGTTGCATCATTTCATGGTTTTAAGATTAAAAGAGCCTAAGAGGCTTTTGGACTGCATGCTGCATCAAATTTACACTGCTGCATCAGTGAGCACTAAAACCCAAAAAAGTAGTAGTAGATTTAGCAGATTTAAGCAAGGATGCATTTCACTGATTACTTCCTGCTAATGTAATTTTGTTTTAATCATTTAAACTATTAATACATCATTTGTACCACAAAGGTAATAGAGGTACAGTGTATGGTGGGTCACTTACTGAGTACTTCCATCCCTGTGGAATTTCCAGTTTGAATAACAGGCTTTTATACAAAAAGCAATCAGCGGGTCATAACGTTAACCTCTTATTACAATCCCTTGTCTCCGTAATGCCCAACAGAAACAGTAATTGAAAACTACTTTTAAAAAGTCTCCCAGGTCTCCAAACAGAAAAAAAACAACAAAAGCACAAGGACTTTGCTGTTGCACAATCTGGGCAAAACAGGGAAGGAGTACCCAGGGCCATGAGGATGGAATAACAGCTCACCTCAGCCTGAGGTGCAGGAATTATCCTCTCTCAGTGCTTGCTTTGTGGGAGCAGAGTGACTTGGCTGCCAAAATATTATTTTTGATTGTTTTTTAGGACTTTATGTGTGTTCCAGCACATACGTGCACACAGAAAATTCAACAAAAACCCTCCCAAAGCTGTATTATCATAAAAACTTGAAATCAGCCATGCTCTGTAACATGAAATTTTTGTTCTTTTGCTTAACGCCCTTAATACTCTTTTCCATTCTTTCAACTACTATTTTTATTCTGCTCAAAACATGACTGTCTTCAGGGACAACATGTTCATTCAAAGTATGAATGTTTCATTCATGGCCTTCGACAGCCTGAAAAAGAATTTGACTGCAGAATGTAGAGTTGTGTATTTCCCTTCACCCCAGTCCCATCATGAATGATACTCTTTCACACCAGCTTAAGTAATTTCCTGGAAAAATATGACTACCACCATCCTTTGCCTCTTCGTGTTTGTAATTTTTCCCTTACCACATTCTCAAAAATGTATTCATTTTTCCCTTACCATTTTCCTCTAAAATGAATACATTCAGGCAGCAAATCTCTCCTTGGTGTGAGTGATCACAACTCCTTTTATAGCAGGGTATCTACAGGACATTTAGACTAGAGGAGGTTCTATATCTCTATTTTTTGGGGGAGTTCTCTCACTTCCTAAGCTGAATTTTCAAACTATTAAGATGAACTCTGAACGTAATTTTCTCCTGTGATAAATCAGTATTAAAAATGATCCAGCAAAAATATAAACAAAGTCTGTAACCAAAACACAAGGAGCCTTCCTGCCAGTCTAAATCTTGTCATTTAATTCAGTTCAGTGACGACTTCTGCTGCCAGCTCTGTCCTGCCAGGGATCTGTCTGCATGCAGGATTTTCCCCCACATCAGTTCAATGTCAGGGAGCAGGAAGTTTGTAAGCAGCAAGTTACAGTCAGATTCCAGGTGCTACAGAGTAAAAATGTTTTCAAAGCATTCTTGATTTAGGTCTAATAAAACAGCATTTTAACAGAACAATTATAATGGAAAACATTGTGAAGAAATGCATGTCAAAAATTATTTTCTGTTAAAGGTTTTCTGTAAAATACGGTTATACGAATGACTAATATAGTTCTCTTTTTAACTAATTTCCACTACAGACTGAAATTAACGTTTTTTCCCCAGTAATTCCCCAGTAAAAAACTTGTTCCAAACATCATTCTAAAGAAGTCCTATCAGAAATATCTGAAGTCGGAATGCTTCAATACTTGAGTATGAAAAAAAGGACCTGCAAAGAGATCCAAATAACTAAAGGATATTTATGGTGTAGTTCAGTACCAGGGAGCACAGGCTGAGACGACCCTTGAGGTTTCTCCCTTTTCACAAATATATGAAACACTTCAGAGATCTGAGGGAACAGAACTATTACAGCTTTCACTGAGAGACATTCCAAGCATTTTCCCAGTTCTGACCACAAAGTCAGCCCTTTGCAGAGGACGTTAATAAGGTGAATTTTGCTGGGTAAGGGAATGAAACCACTGTCATCTCCCCAAACGGAGCAAGGGAAAAACCCCAAGTGGTTTAACATTAATCCAGTGCATGTGGGTTTAATTTTAAAGCAGCAAAAAAGCTTTTAAAGCCATGGACTCTGAGCCCTGGGTGCTCCTGCTGTGTGGAGCAGACAGATTCCAGCAAAATGCCATTTCCATTCTCAGTTCCCTGCAAAATGCCAAGTTGCTGTGACAGGTACAGCCAAGGAAGACAAATAAAAGCTTCTTGCACTGGGAGCCCCTTAGATTACAAATGCCTTGATGAAAACCAGAGGAGGTAAAAAAAATTTTGCCTCATCTTGTTTAGCAATTCAGAGTTTCAAATATATGCCTAAAAGGTAATAAATGCCCTTTTCAATTGTGCATATGATAATACTTTGTAGAAGGATCATTCAAGTGTCTCAAATATGGACAAATGGACAGAACAGACACATTTACTATCTTTTAAAAAATAATTACTGACAAAACCAACCAAGTGAGAACCACAACTACATTTTAAATGAACTATTGGTGGATTGCAGTCTTTGCCAGTTCTAGGAGAGACCCTGTTTACCATAATAGTTCCCACATTTTCTCTTAACTTTTGACATCCTTTGCTCTTTCTTTCCTCTCAATTTCTAAAAATAGGTTGAGGTCTGCTAAAATTGAATTGTAATACATTTTGTCTTTTGAATTACAGTATTTCATTCTTGTGTGGCAATAAAAAGAAAATTTCTCTTTGAAAATTGCAGAAAAGCTTTTTGGAGTATGAAAATGTAGTTGTTAAAACTGGAATCAAATTAATGCAAGGATTTCCTGCTGGAAACTTTTTTCTACCTTCATTTTGGGAAGTTTAAACCTGTATTTTGGTATTAAATTATTCTAATTTGTAAAAAATGTGGACATGTAATATTGTAATATGTGCATGGTTCCCAAAATTATGTTTGGTAGTGTGCTAATTTGCAAATGGCTTTTAAAAAATATCCTAAAGTTTTTGGTCCTTATTGGAAATGCGTATTTAAGAATTAAAATATAATTCTAATGGCTGGTTAGTGAGCTGCAGCAGAACTTCAGGACTTGCAGTTTTCCAGGTTAGGTTTTCTGAGGAGCCTTGTTTTCTGCCTGGTTTTGCATTTAGAGATTAATGTCTGAATCAAAGGCCCTTGGAAGCTGCTGGGTGACTGCATTGAAAGAGTCCAACCAAATAAGAAAAGCCCTTCTGGAGGATGAACTGAAAAGGGAAGCAAACACTGTTTGTTCACCTCGCTGCTGCCTCAGCATGAATAAAGAGACCTTCAAAGTACACCAGAACTGTTTATTCAAAACATAAATACCTCCTTTCTATCCTCTTTTGGCACAGCCTTTGAGTGACCCAACCAAAGAGCAAAACATGGTGTTAATGAATTAGGGAGTTTACACCTATGCAAGGGAACTTCTTATAAAAAGAAATGTTTAAAATTCCATTTTTCTTGGAAGCTATTTTGCTGTTCCCTTCTAGAGAGAACCCATTCTGAATGTGAGCTCAAGCATTTGATTTTTGACATATTTTGACATTTGTCTTTAGTATCCTTAACCTGGAGAAATCGTTTATTTGGCAGACAACTGCAGAACAGAGATTTGAACAAAAATATGGAGCACTACAAGTAAAAAAAGAGAATAGTAATTAAAAAAAAAAACCCCCGAACACTTCAAAGAACATTAATGGTATGCTCATGGCCAGGGTAGGGGGGTTGCTGTTCCAGCTTCAGGTAGGAGGCCCCTCCTCAGGACACAGAAGGACCAGAAGGACGAACAGAATTTCCAGAAGCTGTCCCCAGGTGCAGCACGAGCTGAGTGATCCTCACTGCTGTGCCATGCTGACCTCAGAGCACTGCAGGGCTCCCAAAAAACACAGCAACTTAGCTAAGAACACTGCTGGACTGCAACCCCAAATCTTCATGGCCCCTACCTTTAATTTCATCCATACAAGAAACACTTTGTTTTAGAAAGTTTTTGACCAAAAAAAATTTTAAAAACCCCCTCAGACTAAAACTTATTTTTAGCTAGAAACAGACTTCAGACCTTTTTTCTTTTGTTCTTCACATTTAATATTTCAAGTATTGATACATTAAAATAAGCTCTTTATATTTTTAGTTTGAAGTCTTGATTTCAGCCTAAGATGAGGTTCAGAGAAACAGACAATTCTTACCTATGTACACTAAAACTTGAAAATCCATCCTGAAACACTAAGGAAGAGTTTCCCCACAAGGATACAATTCAAATGTTTTGGAGGTTTAACCTTTCTTTCTGAATTGCTTTTGTTGTCATGCCATCCTTTGTTTCCAAGGTAGCAGGAGCAAATAGGAATCAGTGCTGAGCCAATCTTGTCTGTTTTGTGTGGACTCACGTTATTCCTCTAACTCCAATCTGTTCTTTTGTGCAAAAATACCAGTGCTGAGTTCATGTAAGATTAGGATACAGGAGTCTTTTCAAACAGTAAGGGATTTTTTTTTCCAATCATTTCTAGATGATAGCTAAAACCAAATTCAATGAACTACAGAACTACAACCGAATTAGGAAGAGCTACAGAACCACTGTAACATTTACAGAGAATAATACAGTGAAAGTTCCATATGGGAAAACAACTCTTCAGTGTCCAAGTACTTGGGTGGTGACAGCCCTATAAATGCAATTCAGAGCACGAATCCCACTCCTTCCCCCAATATTCTAATGCATTTATGGCATCTGAATTCTCCTTATTGGCAGAATATCTGCTGATTCCTGCCAGCTTTGAACAGCCAGCCCACTACCTCTACATATGACAAAGAAAACTGGGGCAAACATTCCAATCTGACAGCTTGTTGGAGAGGGACAGAGGAAATCAATTAAAAGAGAGAGGCAAATATCTTGTGTGTGGTTCAGAAGAGCCAAGCCATGTCCCACTGTATGGGATGGCAGCAGCCCTGTTCAGTCAGCTGGCACCACAAAGCAAGGTTATTGCAAATAGCACTCCTGACCCTGCCTAGACAGACTACTTTAAATAAAATCCAAAATATTAATACAGCACAAATGTGTCTGCCAACAGTGTTCACTTCTTCTGAGGCTGGAACTTAGACAATCCTCTGTGGAGAGGCAGACGAGCAACTGGATTGCAAGGCAACAGTAACTTGGTTTTCTTCTGAGCTCATTCAAGAAGTTAAAATTTTGTCTTGCAAAAAGCCTTTAAAACTGCTATCAGGCTAAAGAACAGAGACATATTATCAAGTATTTTGTAATTCTTGCCTCTGCACAGACTGGAAACAATGCAAATCACCACTTTCATTTTGCTTATCAAGCCTGAGATGAAAAAGAAAAGGCACGATCATGAAAAGGAGGAAGGGGAAAGGGAGGAGAACTTTTGCTGGTTTCTTCACACCAAATACATGAGAAAACTTTTCTTAAGTTCTGTCCTCCATAAAAAACTACTCTTTTGGTCCATGTCACTGTGTAGGAAGTGTTCTCAGTTCACCTTTGTAACAAATACAACAGGAGTTATTCCAAACAGTCAGGTATGGCACCATAAATACAATCAGTCTCAGGAAACAAAATTCTCCAGAATTAGCTTATGAGCAATTGAATGTCCTCCCCATTCCCAGATCCAATTACAAAGCTGCCTGTCATTACTTCTAGAATTCCTTTTCCCTACTTATCTAACTGGATTTCCTTTCTTCCCTTTTACACACATCTCTTACACGACTTAATCTTCATTTTTTCCACAACACGCTCACTGTTGGGAAATATCTGTCTTCCCTAAATTTCCATAGTGAACTTCACTTATTCAATTTACTTTCAAATAAGAATTTCAAACAGTTTTGTAATCCCTTTTTTATGCCTCCTTTATAATTTTCTAAGTATTTTTTATTTATAAATTTATTGTAATTTTTTCTTTTTCTCAGTTTAACTGTGAAAAGAACTTGACATATAGTCAGAAAGACACTACACAAAATTAAGTTATTCTAATGATGTAATGTCTCAGAATTTAATCAAGGTAGAAATATTATTAAAAGTAATGAAGTTTTCCATGTATATTTAGTATTTATCTAATTTGACTTTGGATGGGATTGTGAAATAATGTACAGAGTGAAATGATAACCACAACCCCCCCCCAGTTAGTTAAAGAAAGAAAATCCCAAATACCAGGTAACACCAATCCAACAGGGAACAGAAAACTGATGTCTTTTCACATCAATGTGGACAATCCCAACAGCATACACCTTACTTAATACTAACTAGAAAACATTATGTAAGGCTGTTTAAAATATTCAAATGAAGCTTTGTTAAATTTTTATTTAGAGCTGGAACATATGATCAGCTTAGCATCACCAAGCTATCTAATTAGCCATCTGCTTCTTGGAATTTTGTTAAATATGTATTATATACTTGTAACAAAGGAGTTTTGATCAGCCCAAGTGGTCTCCTGTAATCACATTAAAGAGCAGGACCAATGAAGCATTCTCTGGACACTGAGCCAGTGGGGAACCAGACATCTCAAACAATTTGCAAAAACTCCCTGAGAGTCAGAAGAAATTTTTAACAGCACAACTCCCCACACAAACTCAACCCATATTCTTCTGCTCAATAAACAATGTTCACAAACCATGGTCTATAAAATTAATTTAACCCTTCTCTCCAAGGAGACTTGGCTACTTATTCCTTTTGATTCTTCTCTCCAGACATGAGGGCTTTGGCAAAATTTGTGTTTTCATAAATTACTTAGTGAATGTGTCAAAAAGCAACCAGAAGTTCATTCTCCCACTTCCCAGGGGTTTGTGACTGTCTGAGAAATCCCCTTTTAAAGCTGTAGGACCAAGACTGCAAACAGAACCTAAAAAAAAAAAAAAAAAAAAAATCTTCTCTGTGCTGGTACAGTTGTCTGTGCCAAACCTCAGGGCTGACCAGAAACTGAAATGTGCAGTTGTTGAACCAGTTAGGAAGGAGTGATAAAGCATTCCCACTAAACTGAGTCAAAAAATACAGGAAAATATTCAGCATTTTCTTCAGCAGCCCCCTCCTTTTCTTTCAGGGGCAGCAGTTCTCTGAGCAGCAAAGACTCTCCTACCAAACCTAAAGTTTCTCTTTGCATTCTGCTGCTTTACTGATCTCTTAACCAGCAAAGGGCCATTAGAGCTCAGCTAAACCAGCACAACAATCCTAATGCTATTAAGCAGACGATCCAATTAAGCCATTTCCAAGTAGTGTTTGTCATTAAAGAGAGCTGTAAGTGAGCAGCAAGTCCATATCTGAAACCCAGTAATGGGAATTTTCTAGAAATAGTTCTGCCAAGGCTTTTAGCTCAATATGACAAGAACCAAGAGTTTCTGAATATGCATATCTTTAATATTGAGAAGTATTTGTACTCCAAGATAAAGAACCTTTTGGGGATTTATACAGTGCAGTTTGGTCACAATCAACATGCAGCAAAAATATGCTGACAAACAGGCAGAGAACTTTGCCAGAATTCTACTGGTAGGTCTGATGCCAGACAATATTATCCTCTAGTACATCCAATTCCAATACCAATTTCAACTACATCTCCAGTGGTCATTACTTCTCTAAGTTATCCCATCATAGATTCTACTCTGCTTCTTAAGAAGATTTTTTTAATCTCTATATTTTTAAAAATGAAACCAAAAGAAGCTTCTAATCTGATGGTGGACTGAAGCCACAGCATTGTGTATTCTTTAAAAAAAAAGGGACAACTTTAGAGTTGCTTAGATAGAAATGGCAAGGGTGCAAGCAGGAAGACACACACATGTGCAAAGTCATCTGCTAAGCTACAGGAGAACCATTTTTCACTCCCAGTTAATCCTAAAAGTTAGTTGGACTGTACTAAAAGAAAAATCAAGCAGAAGAAAGTTTAAGTGTTGGCAGATGGATCACAGGATGGCTAAGACACTACTGCCAGTTTCATTATTATGAAATTCAATTAAATATTAATCTTAATAAATTAATAACAATGGATAATTACATCCTTGTGAATACTTACTAAGCCAAAGCTTCCTTACACAAACTCCTACTGGACACAAAATGGAATTATTCCTGTTGAATGTAAGGAGGCAAACAATTGCTGCTACAATAAATTTTTTTCAAAAAGGAGAAAAGCTGTGAATGGGCAAAACCACATCTCTGCACTGAAAGTAACACCAGAACCACTGAGGCTGGAAAAGCCCTCCAAAGTCACTGAGTGCAGCCTGTGACTGATCCCAGCCTTGTCACCCAGAGCAAAGCACTGAGTGCCACATCCAGGCCTGCCCTGGACACTTCCAGGGACTCCATCACCTCCCTGGGCAGCCCCTTCCAATGTTTGCAGGGCAAGAAAAATGCCTGTTCCATTTTCTGCTGTCTCAATTTTAAGTCAGCTTAATATTTAAGAAAAAATTTGGGCAACATACAGGCCTTCCTTACAAAACTTGATTAAAGAGCTGGGGAAGAGCAGAGAGAATAATTTCTTTCTCTTAAGGAAAGATTCTGCTACTCTTTTAACCAGAACTTTTCACCATAGATTTTTAACCATGAAGACAAAAGAAAAAAATTGTCTTAAGCACCTCCTACCTGGAAAGTGTGAACAAGTTTCATTAACTGCAGTTCCTACTAATTTCAGCTTCAATCTATTGCTCAAAGCTCGTGTTCAAGAGATGGAAGGAACATGCATCTAATTTCATTTAAAAAATAATTTAGTAAATGTAGTTTGTATTGATTATTTGGGGCATCAAAAATCCCAGCTGACACTGTGCACTGTGAGGTCTGAGGTGAGTGGAAGAAATGAAACTCTTTAGAAAAACACAGGAGAGAAGGGAGAGAAGTGAATTTATCGAAATCCTGATCCATTTCCAAGAAACAAACACGAACAAAAGAATATGAGCTTGTGCTCTAATTGCATCTGAAAATTCTGCCAGTTCTTGGAGATGACTGAAGAAAGTTTTAATCATAAACCTGTATTTTTAATGGATCCACCAAAGACAGCATCTCTACCAAGCATTTTGAACCCACATACTGAGCCGTGAGTCATCTGAGTTACAGGCAGTGAGAGGCCCTTTGTCTTCCCCAACTCGTGCATTGCAGGAGAGAAATTCTGATGCTGAACGCAAGAGGACTTTTGCACTCTGAAATTCAGTGTACAAGAGAGCAGCTACAAGGGGTTGTTTTCAGAACAGGCTGCAGAGAGAAGCAGCTTCCAGAAATCCAGGTGTGCCTGTGAGAGCAGCCTGGGTGGTATTTTTAATCAAACAGCAGCCTAAAGCTCCAGCCTGGCTCAATGCATCTCCTGCTCATCTTCATGGAAAATGATACCAGCTAAGGCAAAAGGAGACACTGCCAAAACACTTCTGGCACAGAGCTAATATAGAGAGGCCACAGATTTACTAAATCTTTTGGCTAAAATTTTCAGATAACGAAATTCTCACGATAAATGAGAAATTTGACACCTTTATAACAGTTCTGTCATTTTTTTAACAGCTTGGTTATTCTACCTCCTAAAAAATTCTTTTTTTCATATGGAAAATACATTTCCAGGTAGACTCCATTGCTTGATTTCAACTGGAAACAAGTGGCCAAAGGATATCATGCTCTTTTCAACAGCCCAATAAAATTAAATTGCTGGGCCAACACCAAAAACCCCATTAATTTTCCTTGCGATTAATAATGCAACACAAGCAGGAATCCTGGTGGTGGTGGGGAACACACAGGACATGTAACCCAGAATATTGTGTCATATCCCTGCTTGGGTTGTAAGGAAAGTCACAGCTCACAGGACATACGAGACACAGGTAGAAGCCACAAGAGTTTACAAACAAACTACAACTCTTGTTAATAAAAATTGCTATTCTTGATTTCTGCCATTAGAAAGTCACAGCTACAGAAAAAAAATTTCTTCCTTTAGCACAACAAAAAAGATTGAAAAAAGCAAAAGAATGCTTTTATAAGAAAAAAAAGAATGAAAATACCAGGCAAAAAGAAATCAGGAAGGTCATGAGGAATGCAAAAGAGCTTTAATTTTTTTTTTTTTTTTAATTTTTAAAATTTGTTTATATAGATAAAGAAGCACAGGTAGGACTAATGGATGTTTCTGGAGTGTTTTTTTTTTCCCCAGGCACATCATGCAGGAAATAATATTGGCTGTTTGTTTGGCCATATATCTGGGTCTGGAGAGGCAATAAAGGTCCCAATCACACCCTTGAACACATCCCCCTAAAAAACCATTTCCTCAGGACTGGGCCTGTGCTTTCACACCCCGCCCAGGACAGCAGCACACCCCAACCCTGGTATAATGAACTTTTCCACAGAACAAAACAGAGGCTCTGCATCAATTCAAGACCCAGCTCAGCCCATGGGACCACCAGTAACCCTCAGTGCCAAACTGGTTTTACTGGAAGGGAAGCAGGATTAGACTGGGCCAGTGTCTGGCAGCCAAGTGACTCAGCCTGACGCACACGAGATGCAGGAGGGGAAATTCCAAAAAGATGCTACGAAACATAATTTCCTGATGAAGGCGGTCAAACACAAGAACAGGGATGCTCTGGCCTTGGGAATATCTCAACTCCAACCAGGCAGGACCTCCAGCAAACCAACAAAACTCCAAAGCTGTTCCAAGGCAGAGGTTGGCCAAGTGACTTCACAGGTCCCTTCCACCTCCACGTATCTGCGTTTCTGTTCCATTTCACATGGAAAAGTGAAAGGTGGGGGTGGAGGAAAACAGTTTACTCTCAAAATACTCAGCTGCTCTAAAGCAGAATGATGCAAAAGGTCAGATTATTAGATGGGGAAAGGAAAGAAATGTCATGTTCTACTTTCGTTACCACCCACTGCAACTCTACCATTGACTGATGTTCACAAATAATGCAAAGAGTTAGACAAAAGCTCAATCTTGAGGTTCTGCTGACAGTGCTGCCTGTAGTACTTGCTTATCTGTTAATTAGAGGTGATGGCAAGAGCACAATAACACAGTTCAGTTGTAATCTTAGATCATTCACCATCTCCCTTTCCAGTGGGTATCAGCACTGCCTCTGTCAGTGCATAAAATGTCTAAAAATGCCAGAAAAAATTAGAGTCTAGATCAAGTGCAGAGTTGAGACTGCTGCAGCTGATTTCACAGTGCTGTGGTACATTACCCTTCACCAACAACTGGACCAAGGAAGAGGTTGGTAAACCCCTGAGCAGCAGGGTCAGACACCATTGGCAGGGCACCTGCCTGGTTTGGGGCACCAACACCTCTCAGCTATCACAGGAATGCTGCATTTTATCCTCATTACTGGCCTCAGTTTTGACTTCTAAATGTCATTAGTGAGAAGCAGGGCAGGGTGTCATCCACAAGCCACAGACTTAAGCTGCTCTAAACCCATAAGCTGCTCTAAACAGTCCCACACTCTGCACTTGCAAGAGCTGCCAAAACTTGAACTTAGAAATATCCCCAGAGCACAATCACAGAGGTTCAGCCAGCTCAGAAAAGTGATTTCTTTGAACACTGACAAAGCCAGAAGATTCAGAAGGCCGAGGCAATACCACAACACCAACAGCAGAAAGATTTATTCTCATTTCACACAGATTTCTATACAATTTCCACACATAAAAAGTGTCATTACACGTTACTTTATGTCTTATTGGCATTCCAGCCAAGCATGGCACGGCCTGATGTAGCTGCAAGCAACATGATTGTCTTGTTTGCTTTTGTCCCTGTTCCCATTACTTTCACTACAACATTTACACTTAAGAGACACTGGGGGATGAAAAATACACAGTTGTAACTCAAGCATAAAAAAATACAAAAACATTCATAAGACAGCACCACTGCCTGATGTACCCATAAGGACACAGACCATACTCTTGACAACAGAACTACATGAAAAGACAGCAATTATTTTCTTTTCAAAAAAAAAAAGGAAGAACTGCCTGCAATTAAAAAGGTACACGTGACAGCATCCTGCTGTTTCCAGATTTTCATACTTATGCCTTCAAAGAAAGGTCTTAATTGTGCCAGAAAAAATATATCAGGGGAAATTAATACATGTGAATATTGTCAATGCTACCATGTTTGATTGTGACTCTGCAACCAAGGACCCTGAGCAAAACACACATTTTTGGACATATTTAAGTAACTACAGCAATACCAAATTCAAAACCTTTGAAGTAGCAAGTTCAGCATATTTGTTTCTGCAGAGGAGGGTAACTGGGTTTGTTTTAAAACCCACTTGAGAGACTGCATAAAGACTTGGCTGCAGAGCCCTGTGTCACCCTGAATTTATTGGCTGCAGAAGTTTAAAGCTTGGGTAGTTCCACTGCTTGCAGTCACTGCAACACCCCCTGAGGCTCAGTGAAAACAGCATGGAATTGATTCCATGTGTTCCCAAACTCTCAACCAACCAGGAATTCCATGCAGGAGTGGGACTTCTTGTCACCTTGCTGTTGGGGACACCTCAAATCCATTTTCTGGATCCTGCAGAGTTCAGGGTCTTGCACACTGGAGTTCAGTACCAGGAATTCAGCAGGGCATGAAAAGCTGTGCCATGGGAAGCTACCAGAAACCAGATGTTCTGGAAGTCAATGAGAAGTGAATTTAGAGAGGGGGAGAGGGGAGGAGAGGGGGGAGAGATGTCCTCTGAAAGGTTCCTCTCAAGGGAAAAGGGAAAGCTGGGGGTCAGTTACATGATCCAATGCACCCTAATGGGAACTTGCCTGCCTGAAATGTCCTGCTGTCATTAACACTGTTCCCATTTTGAGGACTTTTGCTAGGCCAGAAAAGTCTTTGGATTCAAGTGTTTTTGATTCTGTCAGTTAAGATTTGGTCCAAGCAATGAGAAACAGTTACTTCAGATAAAATGATTCCATTTTATCTCAATAGCTTGAAAAGCCAAGGCTATACTATTTCAATTAAACAAGTATGGCAGTAACAAAAAAAAAAAAAAAAAAAAAGGCACTTAGACCAAAAATTTGGTTAATGTTTTTCAGAAAAGCCAGTCAGGACAAGAGGAATGTACATTGAGGTTGCACATAATGCTGATTTTAAAGAAGCAACACAATCTTAAATAACACAGAGGTTTTCAATAAACAAGGAATAAATCTCTGCAGAACAATAAAAACTTCTAAGAATTGTTTTAGATGACTTACAGCTTCCTGACAGTTGAGAATTAGTACTTATTTCAAGCTCCAAACACAACTATGATTATGCAATTACATGAGTAGCTTGAACAAAGAAACAAATCCACATTGACCTCCCCACCTCATGTGACAATACATTTTCTTATTTTCACCTCAGTGTACTTTTTTTCCCCCAGTTCATTTTTCAAACAGCTAAAGAAATGATGAAAAATGAGGAAGATCAATCAACATGCTTGTATTTTATTACACTGACTTTAGGGTTTGAAACAAACAGTTCAGAAAGGTACCAGTTCTTATTTTCTGTTTAACAAATAATGATTTCTCTCTGGATCACTAATGGGGCCTGAAATTAAAATGGATTTTTAGTTGAGCTCCTGTTCATACACTGGTGTCATCATCAATATCAGGCTTGCTCTAGGAACAGGATTTATCTCAGCTATCCATTACAGGGAGGCGAGCTGCTTATAAAAAGCACCAGGCATATTCCCAGGAGCCCCACAAACACCAGGCTTACATAAAGCTCCAGATTCTCTAGGACTTCACTCATTAGGGTTATAAACCTAAAAATAGGGCAACCTTGGAATCAGTCTTCCTCAGCTACTGAAAGCAAAGGCTCAATGCCATAATTGGGGTTAAATCCACGTTTAGGTTGAGTTTCTGTAAAACACCTGAAGCACAGGGTAAGCACTCAAACCCACTCCCCCACAGGAGAACCTGAGCACCTTTACAAGGGATCTGGAGCTGTGCTGCAAATTGCTGCCAAACCTTCCATTAGTGCAGACACTTCACTGCAGGTAAGTAAAACTCAATACCTTGCCTGAAGCCAACAAGGTGTGCAATTTATAAACTGAGGCAAGGAAAGCAGTTGGTATCCAGGTAGATCACTTTTTTTTTTTTCCTGAGACCTCCCTTTCAGTGCTGGAGAAGATACAGGGATTTTTTTTTTTCAAACACCACATCACTGAGTATTTTAAAACCAGCTTAGTATCTAAAGGATGGGAGTGTCTGCACCTCCCTAAATGCAGAGCTTTTTAAAAAATAGATTTATTCCTTGAAGCAAAGAAATGAGACTGGGAGGGAAGCTCCAGCAAACTGTTTAAATCCTATCTGTGTTTTTTTGCACAAACAAGAGGATCTTCAAACAGCCACTCTCCTTCCTCCCCCCACATCTATAATTTAGCAATGAGAGCACTCCTTTCTTTATACCTAGGGGGATATGCTCATTTTAGGTCTATTTGGCATATGAAAATGAAAGGACTAGAAAAAAATCAGCAAGAAAACATCAAAGCTGAATTAAGGAGCATGCTGTATTCTAATGAATATGAAATTACTTCAAATAGGGACTTTCAACACCTTCTGTACGTGTTTTTAACAAGCTTATGACACATTTATGTCCCAAATTGTCCTACAAATTAAGGGAAGTACTTATCTTGCTTAGAAGACCTGAAAGCAATCAGGAAAGAGACAAATATATGCAGCTTTTACCTGCCTACAAGACTATTAAATTCTCTTAATAACCAGTGCAATCCTTCCAGAAAAACTCTACACAGCTAGACAACAATGAAAGGAAAAGTAAAATTACATAAACAAGAAAGGTTTATCAGAAAGCAGAACACACATAAAAGGAGTAAACATCCTAAAATCATGCAGATTGTCCAGTATTGTTCCCCATGGCCTGATTTTAAGAATTTAATCCAGGACATACCTCCTTTCTCAAAAAGAGGTTGATTAGGTTAATGCAAGGATGGCCCCACAGCTGTTAAGGGTATATCCTTTGAAAGCATATCAGAAAATGAAACTGGTTTCACAGGGGCCAACTATTTTACTAATAATATCTAACATTCTCCATCAAACTAAGCAGTTTATCATGGGATTACAAGGAGATTACTGAAATGCACCATATAAAAAAAAAAAACAAACAACCAACCAACAAACCCTCCAAAACAGATTTTGACACAGTGACAGCCTGGAAGGAGGTAAAGTATACAAAATCTGGTAAAAAAACCTTAGAGCTCCTGCTTGTCTTCATATCATCATACTTTTATATTTTCACTAATATAGCAGCTTCTGTACATTATAATAATAGGATTTTAATTTCAATTATTTTTTTCTATCTCGTATCTTCAGCACTTACAAGATCAGTATTAATTTATTAGCTGAATAGGGCAAAATCCTGCTTAATTAGAACCAGAGGACTGAAAGGAACCTCCAAGGGTAATTGAATCCAGCTCCTTGCTCCTGCTGGCAACCATGACCATTTTTTTTTGGAAGGTCATATTGAAATCACTTGGTTTCTTGGTCTGCTAATCTCTTCACAAAGCTATTCCTGGACAACTGCTTCCCAGCAGCCAGAACATCAGCAATTTCCATCCTAAACTTATTAACAAGAAGTTTAGGCTTATTTGTCCTCAAATTAACACACCATCACTGGCACCATATCCAAACACTTCTGAGATAAAAATGTCACTGGCAGCCCTGTGAGTGGAAAAGAAAAAGGTGCAGGGCAGAAACTAAAAGCTCATCAGTGCTGAAATAACAGGCTGGATTTTCAGTGTACAGCAGCTGCCTTCAATATTCAGTGAAAATGAATCTTCAGGCTCTGTCAGCCAGGCCCACCAGTTAGAGCCCTGCCATAACAAAAGCAGAAAAATACAGGATGAAAATGAGTTTCTGCCATGAGGAATGTGATTTATCATTCCCAAATTGCTGCTGCTGAAAGAGCAAAACTTTCAGGATTTTTGTTTAAAATAATTAGAGGTTAGTAAGCTCTCCATCGACCTTTTTTTTTTTTTTAGGATGGCAGAAAGTGGTGAAAAAAAATCTAGAGCATATCATCCAAGAGACTTGGGGTTTGCAACACTGTCAAGGAGACACAGCTGAGAATAACCATAGTTACAGAACCTTTATCCTGCATGAGCAGAGAGCACTACAGAGCCTGCCTGGCTGGAAATCTCTCCATTTATTATGTTTAGCTCATCAATATTTGACAACTGAAATAACTTTGACCATGCAGGTTCCTACATAAATTACCAAGTAATGCAAAATACACCCATAAGTGAAGTGCCAGGGAGCACCAACACCTTCCTCTCATTTAAATTCATGCTTTTTTAAATACCAAAAATGCTGTCACATACTTCAGCTCCTTCCCTTTAAAACTTCCTATATTAAACACTGGTATTGATTTCTGCTCAAATTTAACAGTGAAAACTACAAAGGCAGTAATTAAGTTTTCTGATTTAACGCTGTCTCAAGTCTTCTTACATCATATTTTTGAAGATATTAATAGAGGCCCTAAAAATAAGCATCATACATAGCAGCCAGGAAAGATACCTAATACTCAACAAAATGCAGTCAAGGGGATGAGCACTGTGGCTATTTTTAGAAAATTTTTTTTCTATAGGAGTTTAAAGACTCATTAATTTTGTAGGAAAATGAAAAGCTTGAAAATAAAATACATCAAACATGTTACAAGTGGTTGGTTTGTGAGGCTACATCTCACCTCAACCTCCCTGGCCTGGGCCAATCAAGGAGGAGAGCCCTGGTTTTGTAATCACTCATCCTAAACTTTTGCTACATTTAAATTGAGGAAGAGAAATTAAATACAATTAAAAATAAATTTCCAAATAAATGTAGCTATATTGTAACATAATGTAAATAATGGCCCCGTATTCCACTGTCAAAAAAACCCCAGTGGTTCATCACCAAAATCACATTAAAAGAAAGACTTTACTTATAAACATTTTGAGGCTTTGGTATCATTTAAAATGAAAACAAAGAATCAAGAAATAAATTGATGCATTTCAGAATATTAAAATCTACAATATTTGGGGGAAAATACAAAAGTTCCTTCTAATGTGACTGAATTTTGATTACATCAAGATTTCAAATTACAAAAACCACTGAATGGTTTGGGGTCTAAGAGACTATAAAGATCATCTGCTTCTACCCCTTCACCATATTTCAGTCTTAAATGCTGTAATTACACAATAATTCAAATATAAATAAGCTCTGAAAAATAAAAGAGATGACAGCACATAGTTTAAGCAATTTAACTTTAAAGACAATAGGTAAAGATAATTTATTCCCTAAATTTGAGCACTTAATAAAAGTTCAACTGTGGAATATTCTGCCTAAATATGGTTTATTATTGAGTATAAATGAGAATGCAACATTTCTGACATAATGTGAGGATAAAGCCAGTTTCAACAATATTTATTTTTTAATATCTAACTACCTTGCACCTGAGCTCACATAAATGACTAAGACACAGGGAAATAACTCACAGCAGGAACAAACCCTTAGAACTCTTCCACAAACAGAGTGATAATACAGAAATAAAACCCAATTTCCTCCATCCACACCAATGTGTAAGCACTGCTTTTCTTTCAGTTTCTTAAAATGATTATTTTGAGATCATTTTTTGGTAAGTAAAATCTTTCCTCCCCCCAAACTTTCTAATATGGTCACACAGAGCAAGGTTCAGGATAAGTGCAGCTTTTGTTACCATCACTATTAAACTCAGGATAAGAAATCATTACAATATTTGAGTATTCTATCTGCAGGATAACTGACAAAAAGGAAAGGAAGGAAAACATTTACATGAGGAAAAAAAAAGTCAGGCAGGAGTATTTAAACAATACTCAGAGCATTTAGTTCAGTCAAATATTTAATGATTTCCAACAACCAACACCCCTGAGAGCATTAAGAGGAAGGAATGAAGGTGTTTGAAATCATGTTTTTAATTCCTATTGCAGTTTCATGAGTGGAAATGAAACCCTGCAAATAACCCAGTGGAATTTCTCAGGAGGGGGGAGCAGGGGATGGCACAGACAGGGCTGGGTCACAGAGCCCAGGGAGAGCTCTGGTGCCAGGATGGGGCTGGCAGCACCAGCAGCCCTGAGTTAATTATTTCTAAAGAGTAATAATTAACCTCTGGGGCAGCTGGAGTGCTTTGCTCCACATCTTCCTGTGCAAGGCATCCCAAATCTTCCCACTCAAACCACAGAGGAGGAGGAGGAGGAGGAGGAAGAGGAGGAGGAATTCTCCTGACAAGCTAAAAAAAGCACAGCCCCAAAATAAGTCCCCAAACCTTCCAAGCACATATGAAAAACCCAACAGGCTGGAAGTGTAATGCTCATTTTTCCGATTTTTACCCAATCCTCAAGGAATAAAAGCAAAGTACCTGAGGGCTGGGGGCTACAGTAGTCAAACCAACCCAAACAGTGCTAAAAAGTGATGTTTTCTGTCCCCGGCACAGCAGCCCATGGAGCAAGTCCTGTGTAGCACATCAAACCATGTTCCAATATGTACACACAGAGTGTCAGAGTTTTTCTTACACGTCACAGAAGTTATCCTTCCTTATAACACGTCTGTAAATAAGAGGCTGTAATGCCATGGTATACAAGGAAGGGGTTATTTTTAGCCCAGACCAGCTGACTGTTGCAGTTCAGAGTGTGATTTGAGTATAATAAAAGAAAATTAACCTGAGAGTAAATAGAGGAAAAAGATAGGGGTCGCATGGAATTCCATTATAAAGTGATTTCTGAGTCTGAAATTAAATGAATGCACTGCATATTGAAAGAATTAAAAAATTGTTTCAGAATAAATTTCTGAAATATTTTTTATGTGAAAGTGACTGACAGTGGCAAGGCAAAATAATAGAAGCCAAAGATCCTGTTACTAGTTTCATTTTTGATGGAAATTTTAGCATACAAGGCTTTAATGAAATTAAACAGTGCAAACCACATTCCACTTCTTGCTAATAAAAAAGAGTAACTGAAAAAACCCTGCAAAACAACCTTTCTACAGACTCAACAAGGACTAGAGGAAAGGCATCATTTCAGACAAAATTGCCATAGTGAAAAACAGTGGTGAAATACAAAACTGAAGTTTTTCAAATAGATGCAAAGCAGCATCCTGTGGAAGTTTCAGTTTCTTGGAATCCATTTCTTCTCCAAATGTTCCAACAGCACAGAAGCCAAGGAGGTGTAAACCCAGCTGTTGGCACATTCCAGAGCCACTCCTGTCACCCCAAGAGGATGCCCAGGCAGGTCCCCAGCTCTCTGCTCCTGGCACTCTCCCTTCTCCAAGGCTCCTCCTGCTGCCCCTTCCATTTCCAGCTCCTCTCTCCTCCTCTGTGCTCACAGGAATCCCTTTGGTGATGGTGCAAGCCCAGGGCAGGTCCCCTCTTGCCAGGCACAAATTCCTTTGCAGGCTGGGGAGAGGAGAATGAGCCCACACGAGTTTCAGTGCCTGGGCACTGCAGGGTGAACTCTGTGCCCTGCTCAGAATCAGCCTGGCACCAGGCTCATCTCCAGGGGAAATTGTGTGCTCTCCCTCCAGCCTGAGAGCTGCTAAACCAGAAAAAAAATCTGACTCCAGTCAAGGCCAAAGGGTGTTCCTGGATGAAAGAAGCGATGTCAGGAAGCCAAAATACTTCTAGAACTCAAGGTTTATAGCTCTGTTGGATGCTGTATTTTTAATATATCTCTGTTTCATTCCAACAGCTTCAAATAAGGAAACATCCCAAGGATGGTGATTGCATGCTGGATTTGTAGCTATCTGCAGAAATTAGTTCCTATAAATAGTTTTCCCAGGCTTTTTAAGACACAGCTGTACCAAGTTTCCACCAGAATCAAACTTGCCAAGACATTGATTCCCTGCATCATTTGTCACTTGCACAAAGGTTGTGACAGGATCCCAACACCACCCCGGGTCTGTTCTGGAGATGCCTCGTCACACATTTTAATCTGATTATCTGTAAAGATGGAACACCATCTGCAACAAGCTTTTAAAGCATTCCTTCTCCAGAAGCAGAATTCAGCAATGATAACGAGATTCTGTGAGCATGACTGGATAAAATTTTACTGTGTTAACCATGACCCAAAAAACAGTGCCATGCTTTAGGAGGAGGATTCAGAATTGCAGGAATATAGTACAAATCTCACTCCAGCCCCAGCATGTGCTCACTACTTCAGCCCTTACACACAACCTGTCAGCTGCAGAGGGATTTTACAAAGCCAGAGGAGATCCCATCAGTACCCAGAATAATATCCCAAAAATCTCAGACTCGTATGGATTTCTCCAGTTAAATCCTGCAATGAACTAAAAGAGAGGAAGCAGCTCACTGACTTCCCAACCTAAATACATAAAATATTTTAACTCTGAAATCAAGATTTAAGTTCACACCTGCCAAGTGAGTGATGAAATGACAACACTGGAGCAGGGACAAGCTTGGGACTGGCACGGGCAGGGTTATTGCAGTTTACAGAAACTCATCACTGGACTGGTGCCAGCCAAATGGGTGATCTCAGGAACAGATTACCTGGGAGCAAGCAGCCATTGAGCAAGGTACCAGGACACACTTATTCTCATTTAAGCAACCCTTGAGTTACAGAGTGTGCTGGAGAAGGCAAAAGAGGTTTAGATGAGAATACACTCCCCATTAGAAACCAAATGGAAGAGTAAGAAAAGATAATTCATTCTTCAAATGTAATAAGTTATAAAAATAGTTCCTCAGTGAAAGACAAAATTAACTGGATCTGCATCACAGCAGTGATCTCCTCGACAATACCCTGCTTGAAAAACTACAACTTCCCACCAGCCAAAAACTCACCCCTTATTCTGCAGAATCAGGAGCAAGGGCAAACAGGGCAGAAGCTCTGCTCAAGCAACACTGTGCAGACAGATCACTGCACCACAGCTCAGAATTGCAGGGTTCTGTTCTTATTCTGACTCATCCCTTTAATATTCACACTCCTCAGGACCAGGAGCTTGTGAAGCATAAAAACATTTTTGCACAAGACTTTGTGCCACAGCAATGAGAAACAAACCAAGTCCTGCTTCACGTTTATCTCACATTTATCTCCCTGATCCTGACACAGTCTGTGCAATCCAAGCACTGCTAAATATCCCCATTTTACAGGTGCAGGCAAAATGAGTCTAACATACAAATGAGACTCAAAGCAATTCCATTTTTAGTGTTTTGGAGAGCCTTAAATCAATGACAGAAATGCGGAGTGCTGTCTAAAAACAACATTTAGGAAAGCCACACATATTTTTAGTTCAAATACCATAAGCATGTTATGATCTGCAGGTCCAAGTGTGAGGAGACAGCCCAAGGCTGTGCAGACACAGGTTAATTTGCAAAACTAGAACATCTGGATTGATGATAACTTTCTGTCTTGTAAACACATCAGCAATCTATAAATAAAAATCTTGCTATCAGAGATCTTGGTATCTTCTCAAGAGACAGCATGCAATTTTTTTTAACCCTGAAATCACCCATCATCTTCACAACTGGCTCTTTTCATCAAACTAATCTGGAAACAAAATTTTGAAGAAAACCTTGGTCTAGTGCATTATTCTAGAGAAAGCCTGAAGGCTCCTATCAACATTTTAGACACAGCTGTTTTGAAGCCGAGCAAGCTTTCACATTTTACATTGTTCAACAAAATTTTTGTGGAAACTGATCTCACAAAATAGCTTAACAAAAAGATCTACAGAGAGAGGTTTTCATATCCCAACTTGAAAGCAATTCACATTTAAAACTAACTAACTTTAGAAACATTGTGCAGGTACTACACGTGTTAAACAATAACCAGTGTTCTACCTCTCCTAAAACCAAAGTCCAAAATGTGCATGAGCAGAAAGATTTTTTTTTTTTTCTATTTTCAGTCTGAAATTTTGGAAGGCTTCATAACTAAGAGTGCTGAAAGAAAGTGATGTTTTTTTCTGTGTTAACAATTAATCCAGGACTCTCACTTTAAGTGCCACACCAAGGCATTGCCAAGGTCCTGATGCTGTAAGGAACAGGTAAGGGAGGTCTGTGGTGCCTTTGCTGAGAGTGTGAGGTGGAAGGAGGGATCAGGCTGGGAGCTCAGGGACACACCAGAATTAGGACAGGCTGCTGGAAAACTCAGCAGGACATCAGTTCCTGAGAGCAGACATGCAGCCTTCAAAAGCATCCTCACAGCAACGTGGGTTCTGCCATTAAAGTAAATTAATAAAATATCAAACCTGGGGCCAGGCAAATGTTAAAGGGTGGATTTCTGGCTTCACGCTTTTCTTTGGAATGCAGAAATTAAGATGACTTTCCTGCAAAAATAAGGAGGGAACATACACAGACAAGTCGAGGCTAAGTGAGGAATTATAAGCAGCAAAACCTGCAAGTTTTAGCTGTTGTGAAGTCACACACACAGAGTGCTGCCCACCAACCTGCACAGGGGCAGATCTCAGCTGAGAGAAAGCCCAGAATTCACTCACACAACAGTCAGAGAGCCAGAACAGCTGGAGAGAAGCCAATGGACCCAACTCACACTGGGCCTGCTGGGGTTTGTGAAAAGAGCTCATTGATATGGCCCACACTCCCCATCCAGCACAGCTGCTTCCAGAGCCACTCCCCAGCCCAGGCGTGTTTTTTCCCATCCTATTTCACAAAAGATTGAAACATATTTCCAACAGATGCATTTTATACTCCGGGAATGCAGTGATATTTCCTGAGGACTGGTTAACACAAAAGCTGTGGCTGGTTGCTCCAAAGACTGCATCTGTTACCCTGCATCTCACCATCAGGGCACACTGAATGCCTGACTGCAGAAAGAGACTCCACAGAAAAAGAAATTACTCTGGTTTTAATCCTCAACCTGGGGATGAATAATTTGCCCATGCAACAAGAGCTTGAATTAAGACTTCTTTTTTTTTCAAAATATGATCTAATAGGGGAAGGGAAAAAAAAAAAAAGAAAACCACAACCTGAAAAGCAACCTAAACATTTTCTTATCAATTTTACAGATAACACAACAGAAAATACCTCTTGATCATTTTTTCAAGCACGATCATCCTTGTTCCCATCAGCCATCTGATTTTTGAGAGCCTCTTAATTCAATTAACTGTGTACAACACAACAACCTCCATGGAAGGATTCATTCACCCTAAAACTCACTGGGAACTACAGACAGAATTTGCTTCAAGGAGTGAATTTCTCCTACACAACACAGCCAGCAGAACCATCACCTGAGCTTTCTGTGCACACAACAGCACAGCAAGATAAGTCCCACACTAGGTGAGAAGGGCTTACCTGAGGAGAATGAGTTTTAAGTATATAATTTTCTGCTCCACTGATAACTATATCCTAAAACAAGAGAGGAGGGGATGAAAATAAATCATCTCCGTATCATTAAGCCTGGCATAACTTTATTTGCTGAGGAGTGGTGCTGTGGGCTTCTCCTTACAGAGTCAGCCCTGTGTGCCATGGTAAATCATATGAATTCTTTCCCAGGGTGTGTTTATGTTTTACACAAGCACAGGGCATGAAGCCATTCTCTGAGCTTGCTAGGAACCAGGGATTGCATCTTCCCACTTGTGCTTCTTAATTACTGTTAAAAGAGGTATCTGCTATGAGAAATTCTTTTTGCATGATCCATTAAATAGGCAACTTTCTCCTCACAAGGTAAATATTGCATCCAGTGAATGCTTCAGGTGGTGTTCTTAGCTCTGCCCTTACATGCAGCCTTAACAACCATAATTTAAATTATATCAAATATTTATGTGACGTAGTATTTTTTATGTAAAACTTCAGGAGACCTTATCATGCTATCAAATTGAAATTTCAATACTGAGCTCAAGCAAATAATTTCCACTTCAAAAAGTACATGTGGAAAGTGAGAGGATAATATGTGCACATATCAGCATATCTCGTGTCTCTCTAGGTTACTAAACCTCCTGTATCAAGGGCAGCTCGCTTTACTAAATATTAATGCAGAACTCTGCATAATATGAGGCTTCAGTTATTCAGAGGATCTCTGAACTGCAAATAAAAATAAGCATAAAAGCCCATACTATTAACTACAGATTAAGGTCAGATCCCAACAGTTGTTCCATACAGAAGAATGTAACAGATAAACATTCACTGACCGTGATACTGATCCCTTCTTACAAAGCAGATTGCAAGATTCAGGCTTTAAAAATTTTAAGAACATTTATTAGCTCAGCATGAATGCAATCCTACACTCTCACAAAGAGAGCAGAACTGGGACAAACTGTGTTTTGGGAGTTCTGGAAAGGCATCACTTATGCACCTGCTGGCCAGCCCAGTTTGCATTCTCTGCTCTGCAAATCTGACAGTTCTAAAATTAACTCCACTGATTTTTATCACTGATTTCATTTTGCCATGCTAAATGTCAAATGATCCAATGTCTGACACTGCCCTTTTAATTATTACAACCAAAGCTTAAAGATGACACACACACATCCCCTCACCCCTTCAAAGTGAAGCTCAATGAAACACAGGCAACAGTAAGAATTCAAAGGTCATTATTTGCATAAGTGCAATAAAGGCCAAGAAAGCAAGAATTATTAAAAATGTAATTCTACAGTAAGTTCTATAATTAGTACTCTTTCTAGTGTATTGATTTAAATTACAAAATAAGGTTCATAGATAGTGCTGAGGACTTCATTAAAATTTACTGAACTTATTTATCAATGCTTCATTCAGAAAGCTCATTATAAAAACCTGCACAATCCCAATTAGACCTCCCAAACACATTAATGATATATGAGGTCTTTTATTCCCTTCATCAATCTTAGGCTACACATTTACTTATAGAATCAATACTCCAAAGTTACAGAATGTCCATAAATTCATGGCCTCGCATCAATGAATTTGTTCACTCAATACCTCCTCACACAGAGTCCCCATCCCTGTCAGTCACATTAACCCAACCAACCACATTTTATTGCTCTGTAATCAGGATTCAAAAGCACTTGAGATGACAGGAGCAATAAAAACCCTTGAGACTTTATATGTCCATTATGGTGCCTGAGTTGTTTAAAACCAGGCGTTGCAGTTGCAGTCTGTGACTATAAATATGCACAGCACCAGGGAAGCTCAGGGTGCAGGCAGGGAACAAAGGAATCTGAAGTCAAAGACCCTCTGCAGAAACCAGGAAAGGGATGCAAATGTTTGTCCTCCTTCTTCCCAAAACAGAAACAGCTCTATTAGCAAATATTTTACAGTGGTTTATTACCTTTTCTGGGCTATTTATAAAAAAAGAAACCTGGACAAGGCGCATTGAGCAAGATGTCAGAGTGAGGTATTTGTGCTCCATTATGTCTGTCCAAGGTACCTCAGCAGTCCCAGGCCTCCAGGGATTTGCTGCTCGATGGACTTTCAGGAGAAACCCTGACACTGACAGACCTTGCCTTCAGCACATTTGTTGTCAAGTATCCAAACCCACAGAAACCATGCAAAACATCTGCTGCCACAAAATGACGATGCAGCACTGAATAAAACACAAGCCTTAAATGTTTGTAACATAGTGCATTTATATTCTGAAATGAAAGTGACGCCTGGCCTTGTACCAGGTTTAATAATATACAACATAATTCTGTTTTTGCAAAGGGTTCAAAGAAGCTCAAGCTCAATTAGATCATCAGCACTTTATACAAACTTGACAACTAATCTGCTCCTCATTACACAGCATCAGGAGATGCTGACAAGACTTGGGTTTTGCAGAAATCTTAGAGATGAGCTTTGCTGCCTTGTAGAACAAGGGCAGGCATCAGTTTTACAGCTCCATCAGACCCACCTGGGTACCTGAGGCAGAACAAAACACTTGAAATAACTGCTCAGTGAAACAAAACTGGCAAGAGCATGCAGGGAGCACCAGAAGATAAAACCCTGTAATGCAACAGCCTGCTGTGCAGTTGGCATAACTACTGCAGATCCATTAGGATACAATACAGCTTCCCAGGAAAATGTATAAAACATCTCCACCACTCACACTTCAAAATCCTCTTCAGCAACTACACAGCTTTTCAGAGGTAAATCAGGGGTATTGCTGCACAGGGATAGCAGCTACAGACCCTCCAGGACCTGTACTGATGGTACCAGCACTCGGGTCAGACTTGGACAAGCAAAGAGCTGCAGACCCCAGCACAGAAGGACCTGGAGCTGCTGGAGAAAGTCCAGAAGAGGCACCTGGATGGTCAGAGGGATGGAGCAGCTCTGCTGGGAGGAAAGGCTGGGACAATTGGGACTGTTTAGCCTGGAGCAGAGAAGCTTCGGGGTGAGCTCATTGTGGTCCTGCAGGAGCTACAGGGAAGATGGAGAGAGACTCTTTACAAGGGATGGAGTGCCAGGACAAGGGGGAACGGCTTCAAACTGACAGAGAACAGCTTTGGATGGGATATTGGGAAGAAATTCCTCCCTGTGAAGGTGGTGAGGACTAAGTTGCCCAGAGCAGCTGTGGCTGCCCCTGGATCCCTGGCAGTGCCCAAGGCCAGGCTGGACAGGGCCTGGAGCAAGCTGGGACAGTGGAAGGTGTCCCTGCCCATGATGAGCTTTAAAGTCCCTTCCAACCCAAACAATTCTGTGATTCTGTGAAAATAAAGAAATAAACTACCATGAAAAAATACCACTTTTTCTCACTGATAGATTGGGCTAAGAATGATACTTGAGTAAGTTTTCGTATTTTACGAACCACAATTTTCCCCAGGGTCTTCAGGCAGTTGCAACAGTTGTGTGTTTGTCCTGGCCATACGATGCATTAAAAACACCACAAAATATAGTTTAACTCAGCCGCACAACAAGATTTATTGAGCCCTTCCTGTGTTTTAAAGGTTCACAATCAAAAGGAACTCTGAGCAATATCTAGGCATCAAAGTATTTGAAACAGACAGTAAATAAAATCATATTTTTCTCCGTTCTTTCTGTAATGTTGCAGCATTTGTCCCAATGGCACATACAGAGAGCAGAATTAAAAATACCAACCCAGAGGAATCTACCTATTGCTTTCTGCTGCACCCACATCACTTGTTTCAACAGAGAAGTTCCACTCTATAAAATACATCCAGCAGATGTAAATTGCAAAAGCTGATGACAAAAAAAAAAGGAAAATAAAAAACTGACATACTTGGAATAATCTCGAATTTAATTAATTTAAAGTTTGCAAACAAGGTAGGAACAGTCCAAAATGTGACTAATTCTACAGTACATCACAAATTCAATCAGCTAACCTGTCACAATGGAAGAACATGAAAATAATTGTATATACACCTTATAATAAACTCTGCTGCTTAGTCTGTTTCTATGCTTATCATTATTTTGTAACATTTTTTTAATGAGAGTAAGTTCAGGGAATTGTTAGGTTAAAATCTATTTTATACAGTTCTGGAACAGGAGGAAAATGGAGCTGCCCAGAACCTGTCAGCACCTCGCAGGGTGTCACCTTCAGACACACAAAAATCCTCTGGGGATCAAAGCCTGGATGCAAGAAATGGAAAAGTAGTTCAGGTAAGAGGTTCTAGGGAACAGGAGCAGGTAACACCTTTCCCAGGGAATCAGGAGATGCCATGGAAATGTACACAGGGTGACAGAGGAGCAAAAATAATTATGAGGCAGCTTTTTCCCAACAGCAGTACCCTAAGAAGCAGAGAAGCTTAAAATCAACCCAATAAAGCACTGATGTACACAATGACTTTGCATGAAATAAGGATTATCTCTGCATTCTCAGGATGTAAAAATTCACCTTTTTTTTTTTTTTTTTTAATATTAAAGGCCAGTTTCTTGAGAACAAGAATACTTTGAGGTGGATTCTGGCTAATCCTGCTGAGTAAAAACCAAAATAATAAACCCACACAGACTAGAAGTTGAAAGAAAATAAAGTATTATTCCAACTCCTCCTTGTACATGAATAATGGCTTGTTTACTAAGGAGCTGAAATACCACATTCTGCACACATTCCAGAGAAGTTAAAAACGCTGATCATTTTAAAGGAAAACGAAGAGTGAAGTATCTGAGCTTTGGGAAGGGAGTTACAGGGGGCTAACCTTCAGCAATCTCCAAAATGAGAATTTCTATCTACAGCCCATACCTTGCCATGTGTACTTGTCCCTCATGTAGCAGTAAAATAAGGAAGGTCAGTATTTGAGCCCTTTTTTGAGTCACTAATCCTTTTTAAACATTCTAAGTAGACACCCTCATGCACATCCTCAGTGGTTTCAAAACCCAGGCACACAGAACCCAATTCCTAAACCTCGGATTCTTGTAGATTTTATATTTGAAAATGGTGAAATAAATTGCCACAATATTCATTTGTGCCATCAGTGTAAAGATCATTTAGAGGGATAAAAATGCTGAATTCTCAGAAACACAATCTTCATAAAATTCTGCTTTAGAATAAATTACAGGCTTCATTTGACTATATAGAAATGCTTGCAGTATATACAGTACTAAGAGCTGTATATAATTCTTTTAATTGAAGCTAAAGGCAAATAGGGAGCAATAGCTGCAACTCCAGTTAAAAAACACTACTTTTAATACAGGCTATTTTCTTAGCAAGAAGAAGACAACTTGACAATTGCCACAAAAGGCAAATAAAGCCTTGGATATGCAATTTGTGTTGATCACTGTCCCTTCACTGACACTTCTGACAGTGGCAATACCTCTGTATGTGATTGTAAATGATGAGCAAATCTGAATCTTGACAGGCCATTGTATAAAGACAAACTTTAATTAGACTTTTGCAGCTTCATTTAAAAAGCTTAAAAGTAGCAAACTAAGAGAGCAATAATGACTATGTTTTTGGTGTTTCTGGATGAATTTGCATTTTTAGTTCAAAAAGTGTTTTTCTGTATCAGTCTAAATGATAAAGAAGGACATTCTGTAAACTATACAGGACAGACAAAAATAACAATTCCAGTAAATTTCTAAATTTATAAGGACATATCCCAGACTTCTAATAAAGCTGATTTGATGAAAAGATTTTAATCAGTACAGTAATGTGATTTCAAAATCTAAATGAAGTCAACTAGAAGATAATCTGAAAAAAAGACCTATGTGCCTGCAGTTCCTTATAGTCTATATTATGTAATTGCAAAAAGGAATGAACAAACTTCACATAAATCAAATTCTAATTAAGAAACAGTGTAAATGACACTGAAATGCACAGAAAGATACATATGCACATGTTTGGCTGCCTGACTTAGAAAGTAACAGTTATGAATCACATTTATGGAAGCTATTACTCATAAATAGCTGCAATTGAAAAATTAACAGCTGATAAGCAGCTCCAAGCACTCCCAGCCTCTGCAAGCCTTCAACAGGCACTGCTGGAAACAGTTAGAATTTAAATGTTCTGCATCTACAAGAATTTAAAAACACTTAAAGGGTAGTTCCTGTTATTAATTATACACAAGAGAGTCTTTCTCTCTTAGACTTTCATGCTTTCTACTGCAGAAGGAAAAGCTGAGGAACTGAGCCTAAAGTATTTATTAAATAACTTATTATTGTTACCACTCACCCTAAAGAGAAACAACCCACAAAAGCAAACATAGAATAAATAATTATTGATGCACCCCAACAGGGAAATCTGTTTTCTTCATCTTTCTGCAACTTTCCAACATTTCATTAAATTCTGCTCATGGCATCCACAAAAATCTTTTATGAAATGAACACCATATGTGGCTGTGTAACAGCAGCTGATGTGCAGGATTACACCAAGGCAGGGGGAAAAATAAAGAATACGCCAAACTTCATCTTGCCCAGGCCTCAAACTGGTTTATCTGTCAACTTGGGATGAGCTATCACTCCCACATGATCAATTAGAAGCTGAAGAGCTTCAGGGAATTACATCCAGGGCACTGGGATAGTCAGACTCTTAACTGGAACCCACTGCTGGGATATCTGACCCATCCAAGTAAACAAAACAAAACAAAACTTCACATGTTACAAGTGTGGGAAGGGTGAAGACGACTTTGCTCTTGAAATGGAATATAAGAAAAAAAATGCCTACTTAATTGTATTCAAGTTTTGATGAGCACAGTATCACCAAGGAAATTTTTTAGGAGTACAATGCCACAGTTATTTTACTGCTGTGTTCATTGTTAGGTGAATTATACAGTTAATTGTGGATTGAGCATTGAGAATCACAGAATTATTTAGGCTGGAGAGACCTGCAAACAATTATGGAATGGTTTGGGTTGGAAGGGACTATCCAAAGCTCATCCAGTGCCACCCTTGCCATGGGCAAGGACACCTTCCACTGTCCCAGGCTGCTCCAAGCCCCAGTGTCCAGCCTGGCCTGGGGCACTTCCAGGGATCCAGGCACAGCCACAGCTTCTCTGGCATCCTGTGCCAGGGCCTCCCCACCCTTTTAGGAAAGAATTTCTTCCCAATATCCAATCTAAACCTGCCCTCCTTCAGTCCTATCACTACACACCCTGGTGATCATCGAGTTCAACCCTCAACACTCCCAATGCCACCACTAAACCATGTCCCCAGCTGCCACATCCAGACCTTTCAACCCCTCCAGGAATGGGGATTCATCCTGATCTATTCAATATATTGAACTTTTGTGAATGCATGTGATTGTAGTAACAAAGAATCCTCACCAACACAAACAGAGGCACGTTCCCTGTCCTGCTGTCAGACAGATGTCCTGCTGTCCCTTCTACCCAGCAATGATGCTCAGGGACAATAAAATCCCTTCCCACACAGAAGGCAGTGGCTAAAAGCAGAACCTACACACCTACATTGGCAGGTAGAGGAAAATGCTGGGAACCAAGCTCTCCATTTCAGGGCTTTTGTGTCTGATGAGCCACAGTGGGACCCAGGAGACAAAACCCTCCAGCACCTGCTCTGTAGCACCCCAAGAAAAGCAAATTCCATGCTCCAAGACCACCCAGCAACACAGACAAAGCTGGGATGACTGGGATACACATTCCCAAAGGGCTGAACTCATCTGAACCAGCACTGATGTATCTGCACTAATTAAGGCTCAGGAGTTTCACCCATCACTGCTGTTCTCAGGAAAAACTCGGATCATGGGCAATTTTTCAAAGATCTCTCAGAGTTCACCTGCAGAAATAGGAACAGAATCTCAACTTTCACAGGCATCAGCAATTAACATCACCATATTTCCTCATAAAATGGGTCAGATGTTGCAAAAGTAAGGACGGCCAAAGGAAGAGAGGAACAATAAATGGAAGCTGACAAGACAAATGCACAGCAAGCATCTTATCTGTGTGTATGTCAAATTATCTGCAGATCAGTAAAATTACTGCCCTTTGAGAAGGGGTCCAGAAATACACAGTCCACAGCTCAGGCTGAGGGCAAAAGGCCAGTGGAAAGGACAAAGGAGAGAGGAGTCATGGAAACTGTGTGCAGATACAATTTATGCTCCCAGGTGCTGTTCATTACTTTGTCTGGGTTGTGATTTTTGGGGGAGTGTGTGTAACTGTCTGGGGTTTGCTCTGGGGGTTCCCTTTTTGAACAGATAACCTCCAAGTTATGCACATGAAAACACATTAATGAGGCAGCTGCTGTAAGTGTATTTTTACTGAGTTCCCATTTCAGAAGATTTCATGCTGACTTTCAAGCTACACAGTCCCAGCCTTCCATGGAATTAATTTCTCAATCTCAGGCTTACAGCAACATTAGTTAATGTAAACTGTAGCACATGATTAATAAATAATATAAAGAGCACAAAGGAAAACATCCACATTGTTCAAGCCCTGGTCTGTAATACCCCATCTCACCACAAAAATGATAATGATACAAGAGAAGCAGTTCTGGCATACAACGGGGAACTTGCTCTGTGTCTTGTCCACCCTTTGGCAAAAACATTTCCAAGTAAGGAAGACAAATTATTTTTATGAGAAGCAACGCAGCAATGCAATAGATTTTTCTTTCTTAGGTTACAAAGGAAAATGAAGATCGTAAAAGGGAGAAGAAACTGTAGGGGAAACACAGCAATCAGGATGGGAAACCAAGAGCTAAGCTTTGACCCATACACAGAAAGAATAAATGGTGCTGCTTCCATGATATGCTATATCAGCACAGAGGATTAATGAAAACTCTGTCAACCAGGTTGGAGGTGGTCAGAGTTTTCATTGGTTCAAATCTTCAGCTCATAGAGCATTAAAAATCAGTTCCTCAACCACATCACATACATAGACCTTTAATACAACATTTTTAATGAAAATACATTATTTAAAAATGAGGTGGCATCAAGGGGTTCTTTGGTCTTTCTGTTGTAGAAGGGAGGTCAAGAACCATCAGGTAAGAGATAAACAATGCAGAGGAAATTAAGTACTGGTTTGATGTGCCAATGGTACAATATTTGAACATGAAAAACTAATAAAATGCCCCCATTTCCCTTTTGAGTGAAGGAATTGCTATAGATGTCTGTCTAGCCCAGACTCAGCACAGCATGAGCTGTTCCAAAAAGCTTAGGACAACAATGAAAGGTAAAATTCAACATTCAGAGAAAAATTATTGGAAAATAAATTGAGAGAAGACAGGAAAAAACAGTGGAAAGAGCAATAGTTGCTCAGATGAGTGAAGCATAATGACCTGCTTTAATTGATTCTCTCATTTTTATTTATGTAAATTAGGAAAGAAATGTGAAATTCTTCCTTAGCTCATTATTATCCTCAAGCCAAATGTATTTCACAGCTGAACTACAGCAGAATATTGCACTTCAGTAAAGCCTGCAGCAACCATGCAAAAGAGGGAAAACTTGCTGTTAATAACTACAAATTTTGACCATTTAGGAGAGAATTAACAACAGGCTCTTAATCAGGAACATGAGCTGATCACATTTATATTACTGTAACTAAAAATATTTTTGCCCTGAGGAAACTTGCTGAGCCTTCAGTGCTGAACTTAAAACAACCCCTAAACCTACATAAATACATGTTCTACAACATTTGTTCTTCACGTCTTAGTGAGTTCCTATTTGTTGAGCTCTGTTCACCAGAAAAATGCTTCTTACAAATCCAACAGAAAGAAACAAGTATAGGTTACACTCAGAGTGTAACAGTCTATCAAAAGCATGGTGAAGCCAAAATTTAACTTAATTGCTTGCTTAATTTAAGTTCTTCTGTCTCAAAAGAAGAACTTTCATGATGTGGCAGACTGAAAAAGATTTAAATTAGTCCGTTTTTCACATTGCTCTTGCAGTATTTCCAGGTGAACATCAGAGGAAAGAGCTTTCAGTGCTACAGACAGCTTGCTGGCCTGCTTGACAATGCAAGGAAACAAAACAAAACCAAGACCCCCTGGAATAATCCTCCCATCGTGTTTGCACTGCCACAGAGACATCAACAGCAAAAGCAAAACAGCAGAATGGGAACTCCTGTTTCACAAGCACAATATTTAAAATACTTCATGTTTCCATAAATCAACAATAAACCACAAATATCAAACTGCAAAATGCTTTCTAATAACAGGAATAAACATTTCATGGAATCTCAGGTTTGGGAAAAGAGGTTGGAAAAGACGTCCCAGACCATCAAGTCCAAGCTGTGACCAATCCCCGCCCTGTCACCAGCCCAGAGCACTGAGTCCCTGTCCAGCTGTTCCTTGGACACCTCCAGGGATGGAGACTCCACACCTCCCCGGGCAGCCCCTTCCACTGCCTGACCACCCTTCCTGTGAAGGAACTCTTCCTGAATCCCACCCTTAGGAGAACATTAATCCAGCTGAAATTTTTCAAGTTCATTTTCAAACCCACACGTGGCCAAAAAAGACAGACATTTTCCACTGCTACTTTATGATCCCAAACCCCCCTCTCTAAAAAACTTATTTCCAATCATGCAACAGAATTCTCCCTCCTCTCCATGAAATAACACATCCAGCTCCTGGCTGCAAACCTAAGCAGCCTTTCTGAGGATCTGTTTGCTGGAATATTCAGCAGCCACGTTAAAACACACCCATTAAGAAAGACAAACTACTTAGGATGTGGACTCTCCCTTGCTGAGCATTTGTGTGGTAATAATGCAATTGCACCTGACCCTCTGCTACATTCAGGGCAATAAAATCACACCAAAATTTAATTTGCTGTCTTTTGCAAATTCATCAGGATTCGATATAAATAAGGAGGTGCAAAAAAATTACCTTGCAAAATGTTTTAGGAAAATAAATTGAAATAATTCTCTTCAATTCCAAAGAGCTCATTTAAATGTCTTTATGTAACACTGAGGCTGAACACTACAGCACAAACAGGCATCAAAATCTGAAAACCAAGGTGATGACATACAGTGAAAACAGGATCTAAGCAAATCCAATGAAAAAAGATATTAATGGTCCAAAATCAGGTCATTTCAGTACAGCACAGTTTCAATTCTAATAAAATCTACATTAAACTATTAAATAGAAATATTTTCCTTTGAGGGCTTCTCTTAAAAACAAAACTAGGTATATAACACTGTATTTGTGTGACGCTTTTTAATGGAAATTTTAAAAATATATAAAACCACACTGCTTTTGCTGCAGTACTTAAAACTGCATAACAACTCAGACCTTTAGTTTAATTAAAGAATTCTAAGAGAAATATTGATAGAATTGCAGTTTTTTGTAGTAGAAACATCATTTGAGTGTGGTGTGTGACTGTTGTGGGCCTTTGCTCTTCCTCTTGGTATCAAAAGCCAGAGGAATTTCAAACAACTTTGGAAATAACAAAACCCCCAGCTCTGAATTCTGCCTGACATCAAGTTTCTGCCTAGTGGGAGATTTTACAGCACTCTTGAAAAACAGAGTAGAAAAGGCTTTTTATAATGGAAACACTGATGAACCAAGAACTCCAGTCATGCTAAGAGCTGTCACTGCAATATTCTTTCCTTTATGTCATACTGAAAATACCATTTTTTTCTCCGTCATTTCTCTCTGTAAAGACAGTCACTTCATTACAAGAATTATGGGGTTTTTTTCTGCAGCCTACCTTCTAGTTTCAGACTTTTGGTTTTAATTCCTCACGTTCTCAGTAATTTTGATACTAATTTGGCTTTCCAGCTTTAGCTGGTGACTTTTTAGACAGAAGCTTCGGAAACCTGAACTGAAAAAAAAACATTGATTCAGCAGCTTAACTTTATCATGGAAGTTTTATTTTTCAAGACTATTATCCCAATAGTATGAACTCTGATTTTGAACACAATCAAGTTTAATGAATGATGATTAAAAACCCCATTACTTAAACTTATTCGTGCACAAACAACAGCTTGCTACAAACCATGTAAATTTAGAGTATTTCTCAGAGATTTTGGCTAAGAACACAGACAAAACCACTGACTATGACAGTCTCCAAAGAGAAACTGTAGAATCTTGCTCTGATACAGACAGAAGTCAGGTTTGAACATATTTAAGTTCCTAAGAAGTATCACTTCTGAGGCATTCAAAAATAAACAGCTGTTCTGCTGCATTTACTCTTGGTTGTGCCCATGAACGGCATTTGCAGGGCAAACAAAACTGAATCCAGACCTGCAGCTGGCTTTGTAAAGATCAGTCCTCAGCAGCAGAACTGTTCCTGGCTCACCAGAATTAGTGGCTGAAGGAATTCCAGGCAGAGAATCCAAACCAGCTGCCAGGCCAGGCTGGGTCTGTGGCTCAGGACAGGGATCCTGCCCAGCCTGAGCCCCCCAGCTCCCAACTGGGAGACAGGAGAAAACCAGCACTGTGCAAACTGCAGAAGCTCAGCTGGGTAACTGCACCATTTAAATGCAGCCCCAACTACTTTCCCTATGCCAACAGAAATCCGTAATGGACCTCTGAACAATTCCTGAGCTGGGAACCACTGAGCTGTCCTGAATGGGACTGGGGAAATGCCATTCCATTAGCACCTGAGCACTGCACACTCACCTACAGCACTGCTTTGGATGTGATGGGTGGCAAAAAACTGGGGGATATCTACAAAATTTAATATTGACGTTTTGGGGCACCAGAGGATAAATCATTGATGTCTGCTTACCTCCATCAGGAAATGCTGTGTGTGTCTGCAAGGCTCAACTTGCAGAAAGAAAACTTATTTATTGCAAATCTTTAAAAGGCATCAGTCTTTGATATCCACTTTCTCAAAGGTTTAATTTCAAGAAGCATCAGCTCACATCAACTTTCATGAAAATACCACAGAATCCATAATTTCTCTAACTGCTACGTAAAAGCAACCTTCAGGATAGTCAAATGTGCTCTAAGGCAAGAGCAAATACCCATTAGAAATGCCAGAAAAGAAACAAGGAACAGGCCAGCTAATGAGTACAGTAATGAGTAACAACGTGCAGCTGCAGCAGAAGTGACAGGGAAAAGGTGGTGAAGAGAGAGGGACGACACAAAGGCTCATCCTAATTAAGCAAACATATGACAAAGGAAAAAAACCTGCACTAGTTGGGTGTGGTTATTTCATGATTAAATGCTAAATAACAATAAGAATTTGGCAGAAAGACAGGTTGTGTGAGAATACAGCATTTACAGTTATCTTACTCTACAGCAGCTTTCCAGTTCTCAAGGTTAACAGATTTTATTAAATCACTGACTTTATGCAGGTGGATTTTTTTTAATTCAGTATTACGTAAGACAGAATTGCCATGTCCTAATACAGAGTTAAAGCCAAAGGTCCTCCTGAACATGCATTGTATGAAAATGAAAACCAGGGACTTTGGGTTATGAAAAGAAGCCATATGACTAAAAAGTGAATCCATTTTCCAAAACGCCCACACAGACAAGAGCTTCTGATGAGAAAAATGATCTCTGCAAAGCTAAATTGCACAGATTATTTCCATGAAAAGTTAGAATCACGCAGATTATATGACATTTACCATGCTGGGATTAAAAAAAAAAACCAAAACAACGAATTTTTATATTATTACACTATGAATAATTACTTGATTGTTCAATGTAAATTATGTAAATATCAATAATTATTTAATTAAATAATTCTCTTCTTTTAGAATTTACATAGGCAATGATGCTTACTTAGTTTCTCCAGGACTGTTTCTCTCTTGCCGCTGGCAAGATCTGAGTACCTTTAAAATGAGGTGCAACCACCTGTGTGTGCCAGCAAAGCAGTTGTGGCTTACCTTGGCACTGGAATCCTTGCTTCCCAAATCCCCTGCATAAAGAAGGAAAAAACTGCCTTAGTATGTTTGGTTTTAATTTCTACTCAATGATCTCTAAAAACATAAAAATAGCTTCATACTAAATTACTTCAGGTTTCGCTACGACAGCAACAGATTTTCAAATACACAACACAGACCATCCCACCCATTTCAAAGCAGAGAACAATAGCTGTCACCAGCTCTGTAATTTCAGCTTCTGGCAACAATTTTTTTATTATTATTATTTTACGAGCTATTTTGGATCTACAATTATCATCATCTGTGATTGCTGCATAATATTTCAACTCATTTAATGCCACATGTATACTTAACAGCCACGTAAAATACTCCAAGTTCCAGCAAAGGCACATTAAACAAACCAGACTTGGGTTTTCATCCAAATGTTAGGATTGCAAGCTGCTGTTGTGAGGCTCAGCAAGGCTCCAGCCCTTTGCTGTATGGAAAGCAGGCAGGTGAAAGGTTTTCCTTGTTTCAATATAAATGAGAAGACAGGCCCCTGATTTTCATACTGATTATTCTGCAGCTTCCTTGCTCCATTTCCATAATGAAATACAAATGTGTGTGTAACACTTCTGCAACGAACACAGCGACAGGGGGATCCAGAGTTCCAACACATTTTATACCTCTGGCAAACTGCACTGCTGTGGATTTATTTGTTTATCTTTAAGTATCTAACATTCTCTTCCCACAAAAATAACTGTTTTGAATATCCTGCCTATAAACATTTCTCTGCCTTTTCCCCCTTCTTTGCAGCCTATTTTTCATCTAGAGAGCTGGAGTTGCTCACACTCAAACACAGACAGACAAAAGCCACAAGCTGGAGAAGCTGTGTGCAATTAACAACATGCAGCTTAATTATCAACTTTGTGGAAATGGTTTCTTAAAAAAAAAAAATCAACAATTTCTCCACTTTTTTTAATATTTCTTTATTCATGGAAGAGACAAAAACCTTCAGTGCACTGTTACTTTGGGTGGAAGCTGAAATGACAGAGCTTAGAGCATTTCTGTACATTTCTCTGCACAAGTCGCTACTTGTTGTTGCTCTAAGCAAACCTGAACTAGGAAAACCAGGAGAAAAATTAAATTATTTGTTTACTTGGCAGCACATGTGTCTATATTGTCATTCTGATGCTGTTATCACTCATCTCCACAAAACTCAAAAGCTGGAAGCATGGAAACGCAATCACAGGAAAGTTGATGGCGGGACTAAGAACACGAAACAGACTTGAGATAATTTTTAATCCTTTGAAATAGACTTATTTGCAAATATCCCTTTTTTATCTACTGCAGGAACACGGCTGATCCTCAGTGTCTGAGCTGAATCCCTGCAGAGCTGCAGCCCATTCCACTCTCCGAGCATTTATTACATTTAAATGTACTTTTAAAGTTAAAAAAGTCTTTAAAAAAATATCAACACTCCAGAACCAAAGCGGAGAGGAGAAAGTTGCTGAAGAGGACAAGGAGGCACTGAACTATTTTGGTAAATATTACCTGATGAAACGTAATCTAAGGAAAAGAATCTATTTGTACAGTTCATTGAGTGGTTGTGTTTACTGTTCTTTATACCTTCAAATACGCGTTAATTGGCACAAGCCCTTTTGGAAACAGACTTTCAATGGTGCGCGATGGTTGTTTGAGAGCGGCCCATCCTCAAATGAGAAAATGAAACAAGTTTTCGAGTTGTCAGAGGCTGTTCTGAGGAATGTGAAGAGCTTCCCCAGGCTCAGTAAGCACGACAAGACAAGAGCACAGTCGCTCTTGCCACCTGTCAGCCACAGGATAGCCTTTCACTTCCAAATCCACCCTGTCATTCGCGACAGAGCTCTGCTTTGTTTTGTAATTCTGCTACTTATGTGCACAAACCCCGCTCGGCAATAACCCTGCAGCGGTTTTTCACACCTCCCGACTCATTCTGGTTTAGATTAACTTTGAAGCAGTTTCTGTAGGTCTCTCACTTTTACCATATCCAACTCCACGATTTTTTAAAATTTTTTTTTTTTACAACTAGGGAAAAAATAATTTTAAATGAAAAAACAAACTCAGAAATTTGACTTATTTCTTTTGCAGTCTGCCATCACAGCTTTCCTTCCTTACTCTGCAAATATATTTCAATCATCTCCGGCACAAGCAGAGTCTTCGCTTCAGCATGCAAGCAGAGGAAAACTGACAGAGGAAGGAAAAGGTCCGTGTCCAGACACATAAACACCCATAAAAAGAGCCAGAAGCGTGCCACGGACACAGAGCCAGCTGCGTGCAGACCAATCGAGACCTTTCACAACTTTGGCCAAAATAAATCACAGCTCTCGCTTTCGGCACCCAGACCTGCAGTGCAAACTTGAGCAGCGGAGTAGGGCTGGAGCGAGGTGCAGGAGGGGAATCCCGAGCTCTTTGTGCTGCACGGTCCCTGCAGGTACAGAGCCCCCGAGGCTCTCACGGCTCCTGCCGATCCCGGGCCGGGGCCGGGGCCGCCGCTCCTCGCAGGGGCCGCGGAAGGGCCGCGGAACGGCCCGGCCTGCGCGGAGCTGCCACCCTGCCCCGGCACGGCACCAACCCATGGATGTATTTTTCCCTACCAGCTTAGTAACGAGGGCGTTGGTAGGGAGTTTTCCTGCCCTCCCGAGCAGGAACACTTCTCTTACAAAAACCACCCCTCCCTTTCCTCGGCGTGGACCAGAGCAGCGGTGTCACGGTGCCTGCCCGGCCTCTCCGCCCGCCCTGGGCAGCAGGAGAGAGCAGGGCAGGCTCTGACCAGGAGTTAAGGCTGGGTGACCCAAGTTTTGCCACCCAGCAACGCCCCGGTCTGACACAGGCACCCTCCGTCCCAGCGCGGCTGTGCCCGGCTGAGCCCCCAGCCAAGACCCACCGAGCAGAACCCGGGGACGAGGCACAGCCCTGAACCACGAGGGAAACGATGGCCCCAGCGCGGGTCCCCGGACCCTGCTGGTCCATGCGAACCCCCGAGCGCCGGCAAGTTTGGGGGTTCCCCCTGCCCCGAAAGCGGGGAGCGCACAGCCCCGGGCCCCCCGGGCAGCGGCAGCCGCACACAGCCCACCGGGAGGGGGATGCGACAGCGCCGGGGCAGCGAGGTGACACGGGGGGTCACCCCCAGCGGGGTCACCTGCCCGGCCCCGGGGGGAGCGGCGGCACCGGGACCCGGCTGCCCGGGGACGCGGAGGCAGGACAGGGACGGAGGCTCACCGGAGCCGGGCACGGCGCCAGGGCTGCCCGAGGCGGGGAATCCCCCGCGGCGGAGCGGGCCCGGGCGGCGGCGGGCGCGGAGGGGACGCGAGCCCCGGGGTCTCACCAGATGAAGTCGGTGCAGTGGCTGCAGAAGGTGGGCTGCTTGAAGAAGCGCGCGATGAATTTGTGCTCCTTCACCTCGTGCACGTTCTTCTGCCGCAGGGCGCCCTTGCGAGCGAAGCGCCGCGCCGCCTCCGGGTCGGCGCCGGGCTCGGAGCCCGGGAACACGTCGGCCATAGCGCCTCCTCCCCACCCCCCGCCGCTCCGGGAGTCGCCGCCCCGACGTCCGCCCCGTCCGGCGGCCGCCGAGCCTCTGGCAACGGCGGCTCTGGGCGCTGCCCCCCGCTCCCCGCCTGACCTCGGAGTGGAGGCGGAGGCCGAGCC
>VZTR01017102.1:551582-577524 GCA_013400775.1 Chaetops frenatus | reverse complement strand
AGAGAGCGCGCCCCCGGCGGGGGCGGGGCGGGCGCGGGGCGGCCCCCGCCGGGGGGAGAACGGGGGGCGGCAGCACCTGCTGGTCCTCGTCAGCTCCCGCACCGGTAGCGGGGCTCTCACACTCACACCGGATGCTTTCCCCTACACACACACCGAGGGCTCTCACACACACCGGGAACTCTCACACTCACACCGGATCTCCCCGCACACCCCGGTTCCTCTCGCTCACGCAAACCAGCTCCCCCCAAAACGCACCGGTTCCACTCACGCACACACCGGCCGTCCCCCCTCCATTCACATACACAGGCTTCCCTCAGGCGCACACACCNNNATCAGGCGCACACCCCAAAGCCCCCCTCACTCTCTCACACGCACTCTCAGAGGTTCCCTTATCACACACAGCCAGAAGATCCCCTCGCGCACACACACACACACACACAAGGGAGGTCCCCTCTCACTTTATCTCCCTCTCTCACACACACACGGGTTCCCTCACAGCCCCTTCACACACACGGGCTCCTCTCACGCCCCAGCTCCCTCCATGCCCACGCAGGCACAGCGGCCCCTTCTCTCCCCCTCACACAGGGCAGCTGCCTCCCTTCACACACACACACACACACGCAGAGCTTCCCCGGTGTCAGCCATGGAACCCACACCTCCCCTCCCCGCCAGCTCCCTGTCCGGGTCCGGCAGCAGCAGGACCGTGACCTCCATCCCTGCTCCCGTCACCTGGGTGAGCGCAGCTGCCACAGGGCACGGCCACGGCCGTGTCACACACGGGGCACGGGGAGCCTGCGCCCCGCCGCTCTCGGCCGCCTTCGCCACACGCGCTTCCTGCGCCCAGCCCAGCAGCGCTATTCCTGCACCACAACAAACAAAGTGCAGCCGTGAGCTCTCCTCCACACACCTTTCCCCTTCCTGCCGCTCTCAAACGCAGGCACAGACATGTGAGCGCTGCCAGGGGCCGCACTGAGCAGCCGTGCATCACACGGGACCGCAGGATGTCCTGCCCCACTGCACTGTGCCGTGTATCCTTATGGATCAATACAAACATCCTTCAGTATTTCTTCTTTCAATACAAATATCCTCAACAAAAAGTGTAGGAAACATTCACCGAGTCTCCTTCGCTAATCAGGGCATCCAGCACATACACAAGAGACTTCTACCGTGGTTTTATGTCATCAACTATTCCACAAAATAATAGACCTGTTCATCTTCATTTACTCATATTACACACAAAAGGTTCCCAAGTCCCTGGATACAGAAACATCTGCCCATGGAATCCTCTCATATTAATACACTTGGAAAAATCATGACTATGCTAATGTAAAACCACAATATATACATTAGATAAAGAAACCAAGTATTAATAATATAGTTTTTAATAAATGTTATTCCCCTGGTTACAAATTTACACATATGGGAAATAAACGAATATTAAAAGTTCTACCTCAGTATATCTACACACTCATCTGTCTGTGTAAGCATGTGTAAGATGTTTTATTTCACAAGAATGAAAGCCAGCTAATTAACTCAAATTAAGTCTTATTTGCTGATGGGAAAAGTGCACATGGACACTTAGCACAGAACAGAAATAACTTGCTACATGCTATCTTACTCCTAATTTAAAAGCCTTGGTTTCTGGGTGCAGCCTGGCAGAACTGGAATGTCTGTGGCATTTCACCAAATAACCCATGGCAGGGATAGCCCTGCTTTTCTCCAAACTTAGAGAATCACACCAGATGCCCTAGAAACTGTTGCCATATGCCCTTGCTTCATGGATTATATTTTGCGAGCAACTACTTCCAAATTTAATCTGAAATTCAATGAAATATAAAGATTTTTAATTTGGTCTCCAGCTATTCTGCACATGTTTCAAATCTCTTCTTCCTCTTCAGAGGGAATAGATTTTTCTTGCCTTAATCAACTTATGGCAAAGCATGAGGAGCACCAAGAAACATTTTGTACTCTTGTTAAGGGTTCTATCAGGAAACATGAAATGTGCTTATTTCCCTTCCTTTTGTGCTGTATCACAAACACAGCCACCAAAACTGGACAATCTGAACTGGACACAACTCAGATTACATCAGGTTTGGGGCAATCTGTGTATTTTGTTGTTCCTTAAAATCTCCCAGACCTGCTGAATCATTTTGGATTCCAGTTTCTTTCCTGCCAGGGACTCTGGACCAGATTCATTCCCTGAAACATTGGTGAGTGCCCCAGGCTCATGCCAGGCCCCAGGGAAGAGCCAAATGGCACCAGTCACCACACTACAGGATGGCATTAGGATTGCTTTACTCTCTCTCTCTGTAAAACAACCATTTCATCTCAAACCTAGCAGGTATTTGTACACTATGACGGGACACACTAGGCAAAGAAAAGCTCTATTATGTTTGCCCAGACAACCAGGTAAACCCCTATAACACAACCTTGCCTTCCTGTATTTAACACACAACTCCTTTTACTGCTGCAGTTTGGATACACAGCACTTACACAGAGCTTTTATTATATTTACCTTCAATATCAGGCTCTGGCACCATGACCAGGCCACTCTTTCAGTGATACTATAGGGAGTGGTATGTCCTAGTCCCAGACATCTTTGGGATGTCTGTTGTGGCAGCACCTCCTCTTGTTGGGAGGTTTTTAATTGCCTGGACACTCATTTTTCCTACTCCACACTCAGGTCCTGTGGGTGATACAGGAACTCATCTCTCCTCTGCAAGGTACTGGAGGAAAGACGTCTGCCACCTCTTCCTGAGTGAGCACATTCCCCCAGCAGCCCGTGACTTCTCTTCTGCCCAGGGGAGTGTTTGCAATTTGCTTCTGGTCCAGGCCATCTGGACAAGAATCAGCATTTTCACTGTTTGTGTTCAGGCATGTACATAGTCATTAAATGAAGCACCAGCTTTTCCAATCTCCTGGCCAGCAGATTCAGAACTCCTGACTCCAAAGTGCCATTTATGGGGACATCTCATAGCAAATTTACTCCTGTATGACTATTTGGATAATATCCTAGAGACTCTCCCAGATAGAAGTTCCCAGTGGATGATTTATGAGGTTTTTTTTTCTCTAAAGAATTTGGTTATTGCTGTAACAAGCACAACTCCAGAAGTCCTTTCCATATTTTCATCAATACCACCCTAGGTCTGTAGGTGTGTCTGGGTTCATTTTGAAAGAGGTTTCTCCTGAAATGTCTTTGCTTTTTTACTTATCTGCTGGAAGAGTAAATTACTGCCTACATCACTTTTTAATCAAAAAGCAATAAAACAAGGTCTCTTTCCTAAAGGAAACATGCTTCAGTTCTGCCTCAGAACCCTTCAAAGAGAGCCAAGAACACCTCCATCAACTGCTTTGGCAATTGTCACTGTTTTATTATTTCCTGCTTCTGAGAAATACTCAACGAACAGGAATCACTTCCTGCTGGAGGCCAATAAGGAAGTTCACAAGCCCATTCTTCCTCACATTTCAGAGCAAATCACAACTGCTTCCCTCTCTAGGGAGTCAGGAGGACAAGAGCCTATTTTCCAAAGCCCTTTTAGGAAGGATGATCTGATCATTGCAACACTGCTGCCTAAAAATTATTTTCACCCAATCTCATCTTCCAAAGGAATTTCCACAGAGCCAGCTCATGAGACACCTCCACCAGCAACTATTGTGGGATAATTACCAGCCATAATTAGGTCAAAACCAGTTACCAGTTTCCACTAATTCATGAACTTCACGGTACAAACTTAAGAAACCAGGTTTTCCTAATTTCTTTTTCCTGTGCAATATTAACTTTGTTTCTCTTTGTCTGAAATCACCCATCGAGTTTAATGTTGAAGCTCCCATTCTTAGGTTTGTTATGTTTTGACCAGTCACGTGATTTTCCAGATCCTACTACAAATTCATTAACTAAAAAAGTCTGCCTATTGTTCTTTCCCGTGCTTTGGCAACAATATACCTTAAATATTTCCAAAAAATAGAAAAAGGTAGGCTGTGGTAACATAATTTCTGTAAGAAGCTGTCTGTCTTTTATTCCAGTGATGAGGAGATGGAAATAATTTTGTCTCAGCATCGGTTTCTGCATCTTTCTGTGTTTTTTGCATCTGTGTTCACGGTCTCCACAACTTTATCCCTGTCTCTGTAGTTAAACTGATCCTCCTCTCTGCCCTTTTCCCCTCAAAGTTCCTTAGAGTGCACATTGGGAAGCCCGGGGTCACAAGACAGGTTTTATTATTAAATTATTCCATGTGACAGACAGCTTGTTTACATAGGCCAGTACTAGTGGGAAAGCTTGAATGCATGCATTAAAACACAGTCAAAAAGAACAATAAGTACAGGGGGGAAAAAGTCCTATGAGAGATGAAATGTCACAGAAAGAGTATTTCTGAAAAAATCCTGGGGAAAAGAAAAACGGTATATTATAATAATTAATAATTTCCCAGGGATGAAATTGCAGTCCATCGATGTGTCCTAATCAGGAAAATCCTCCTTCCCATTGTGACAGGTAACTGATGCCATTATTTCAACTTGAGCTTCCTTGAAAGCTGTGCAGAGCCCATTCCTATGCAGATTGCTTGTGCATTATCCTCACAGCAGCTCTCCATAGAATTGGAAATAAATGGCTGATCATATACAGAACATTGGGTGTAAAATAGTTTTTTTTAATATCAGTGTTCACATCAGAATACTGAGTGACAGCCCATTGTTTTCTTTTCTCATATCTCAGGAGTATGAGGAGTATGGTGAAATATCTCCAGTTACAGAGCTGAATCAGAGCCTGATGCTGTTACACACTGAAAAGTGATGGGGCTCCTTTGGGATGTTTCGTGGATTTTGTTGCTTTCCAGATTGTACAAACACGAATTTCTGCCTCAGCTGGAGTATTTGCTACTGTTGTTGTTTTGCTGATTTTGTCCTTCCCACCAGCAATCACTCTGGAAAAATTTTGAATATCTCTTCCAAAAAGGAATTCACACTGTTTTGAGTGCATCAGAACAATTCTCTTGTGTAGGCAAACTTTCAGTCTCCAACCATACACACAAAAAAAAAAAAGCAGAAAGACTTTGAAATACAAACAAAGCCCTCAAACCATGTGGAAAAAACAAACTGCTCTTGTACCAGCTAAACAAGGGAGCCTCTGTGATTTATTTGGAGAAACATGGGGCACAGGTTTGTAAGGAACAAAGTAGGTGGGTTTGGCCAGGGCTAGGTGACCCCTGAAATTCCTTGCCCAGAACCAAACACGGTGCCAGTGCTGGTGCAGGCTGTGAGAGTGGGCTCAGGGCAGTGGGGTGGCCTGGGACAGACAGATGTTGGGTGTCACAGGCCAAACATAGACCACAGCTGCCTCAGAAAGTTCCCTGAATGCTCAGAAAGTGAGAGATTCTTGGGAGGAAGTATCATGCTTGCTTTTCTCACTTCTGCTCAGGTGAGCACCTGTCAGAGACTGGGTGGGTTCAGTGGGTCCTGCCTGAGCCACCACCCCATTCCCCATCTCTAGGGCCTTCCTTTTCTTCTTTAATTAAAGAAAAAACATTTACTGTGACACTGCCAGCTGACAAAAATTACCCTCAAAACCCTATTTTTCCCCCAGTCTTTGCATCCAGATGTGAGGCCTTGACAGGCAGAATATGTCACTGTCCCGAAACATCCTCCTGACACTGCTGGAATCTCCAAAGGGCTTTTCTGATGTTAAACTGCTACAAAAAATAGTTCCAGATTATCTGTGAAGCAGCAGAGAGCTCCTGGCAGAGCAGGATGGCACCGCTCCTTTATGGGGGTGAACACAGGATCAGGGAACCCCAGAGTCACTGAGGCTGGGAAAGCCCTCCGAGACCCTCCAGTCCAGCTGTGACTGATCCTCACCTTGTCCCCAGCCCAGAGCACTGAGTGCCACATCCAGGCTTTCCTTGGACACCTCCAGGGATGGGGACTCCAAACCTCCCTTTGCAGCCCCTTCCAATTCCTAACCAGCCTTTCCACAAAGAATTTTTTCCTGGTGTCCAACCTGAACCTCCCCTGCTTGAGCCTGTGCTTTGTCTTCACTGGCACTAAAATCAAAGAGAAATTTACCACTATTTCAATGTGAGCAGAAAGGTGTGGGCTATTTTATTTACCATATTCTCACAAATCTTCAATTGAAAGGGATGATTATTTTGCAAGAGTAGAATATTGCCTTCCGAAGATGAATTGTAAATAGTTATTATGTATATATCATACTTCAACTTATTATTTCTGACAGCTCAATAGCATTTATCAGAGACACAAGAAATAGTAACTTTCATGTTGCATTTTGTTTATTCCAGAGAACAAATGTAAGAGAAAAACAAAATTGTATCAGCTGGAATATCCAGGATATTCACTTCTTTTCTTGTGCCACCATTCTATTATGACATGTTGAGGCAGGGAAAGCAGAATGCCATTTCCAATGGTAAGATTTCCAATTATACCATGTCCGTCTGTGCTCTGCACAAGTGTTTACACTCCTGGAAACACTAATAATTGAAATGACAAGAGTTTGGCTGGACAAACACAGCTTTAAAACATTTGTTTAATTTAGAAGAACTGAGAAGTGACAACACTGACACACAAAACAAGCTAACATTAATTTCAAAAAAAACCTTTCCAAAGCCCAGAGTGGTGGGTAACTGAAAAATGAAGTGTGGAAAACCTCTGTGCCACAGAGAAGGAAGGCGAGGAACGATTCTCTTTGTCAGCACTGAACATTCAACTCCCCACTACAATTTACATTAAAAAAAAAAACAAAAAAAACAGAAGCAGTCCTTTAACAACAGTGGAGACTATTTTTGGTCTTTTAATACACTATTGTGGATTAAAGACTGGAAAGATTAGCAGACTAATACATATCATAACAAGGGAACATCTCCTCAGGTCGCCCTAAGTCAGTCTTATGCTGCCATTCAGGTTCACAAGTTCTTGTGACCTCAACAGCCCAAAATTACTACTTGGACATAAATAAAATTATTAATTGTTTACAGATTATTTGCAGATTTCAACATGAATTGAATTAAAATTAGTTTTCTTCCAGAAAATGTAATTTGAAAAATCAAACACCTCACCCACAATGCTGTTAAGAAAAAAGAAAGACAACCCAGGGCATTTCATATGAAAGTGCCAGTGGATTTTATCCCAGGTGTGTCGTGCCTGAGAGACAAGAGCTGAGCAGCTCAGTTTAAAATAATTTTTGTTGAAATGTGGTTGAAACAACCTGTACAGAGGAATAATATTATATAACTTGACTATAGCCTGATGACCCTGGGGAAAAAAATGTCCTTCTTGATAATGACCATATAATTAGATGACATGAGGGAGAAAAATGAGATTTTTTTTTCTTAGAAATAATAACAAAAAAAGAAACAAAATACGCAGTGAACATACTTGTGCTTTCTCTGCATTTTCAACTTCTATAATAAATATTTTTCACTTTGTAAAGTGCTCATGATCTGTTCTTTCCAAAACACCTGAACATCTTCTGCTTTCAAAATTTGAATTTATGTGAATGTTACAGATATCAGTCCTGGCAATGCTGGAACGATTGCAATTTTATTTCATCCCTGTTGCCAAAATGCTGGCAGCATCATTCTGTCTTCCTGGGCAACGAAAAAAATCTCCATGTGCAATGAATAAAGGAAAAATGACCTCTGATATTTATTTTTGTTATTTTTACAGAAGATTACAAAATAATGCAAAACTCCAAGAAGAGGCTGGCTTGCTGATGGTGCAGATTACACCACCAGAATCAGAAGTTTTAGAGATACACAGACATGTGGAGATTGACAAAGCAGCTGAGTCAGAGATTTCCAGATTGTCAAAGCCTTCTGAAAACCACAAGACAGTGCTGCATCTTCCAAAGAAACCAACACACCAAAAATGCACTTTAATAAAGTGAGCACTTTTAAAAGCATGCCCTTCATTTTGTTGTCCAAATAGGATTTGAGCCCTTCAGAAAATCTGATTCCAGTTATTGATACCGGCCCCTCCAAAATCTGCTTCCTCTCAGGAAAGCTTTCGCCCTGGATTTATTGCTGCAGATTAGGCTGGCACAAAGGGAAATTGGTTTATTGAGATCTTCCTAATGGTCCCCAGCATAAAAGAAGCATTCCTGTGGTACAGTACAAATCTGGTAACAGGATCCAGACACAAAATGATGCTGTGCCACGAGCATCAGGCACAGCCTCACCCCAGAGGTGGAGGAGAACCTTCACAATGAGCACAACGAGGTTTCTAGAAAAATTCCTGGCTCATGACAAAGCCCAGCTCTAAACCCATCCACTTGTGTTTAAATATTCAAGAGCACTCTTAAATACCAGCACGTAAAAGTCAATGGTCTTCCCTCTGGATCCAACATTTTGTGGAGTTTTCTGTTCTGACTGTGTTTTTAGATTTGTCAGATTTGTCAATCAACAGTGAAATGAGGAATCGCCCCCTTTGGAGTAACTTGCTAAGAATACAAGCATCTATATAAACATATTTAAAAATAAGGAAATACATACAAATGTATAAAAATATGTTTTATATTATCTGTTTTATAACACATATACTACATGTTATATAGTATAATATCTATTATATATAATAAAAATATATAAGAAAAAAATCTCAGACAACTGTTTGTGTAGATTACTAAAGATCTGGGGGAAAAAATCCTAATCTTGTAATCTTGTTAATTGTATATAAACTGATTCAAATCACTGATTTAAAACACTGATAAAACCCCATTTAAAAAAGCCTCAAATGAAACCATTGACAAGACTTGGACCGGCGTGGGAAGGGTTTGGGTTGGAGCATAAGGGAGATCAGTATCCACTTTTTGATTGCACTGCACAGGAACTGAGTCACAAAGAAGGCAGATTGAATCATCCGGAGCACTCTGGACTCGTGCCCAGGGAGAATTTCCCAGCTGATAGCGGTGGTTGACACAGATCCCGGGATCCCTCCGGATCGGGGCTGTCGATTCATTGGGAGTCTCCGGCACAGCATCGATCCCAGGCAGGCCCTGTTCAGTGGAGGTTTTACCGTGGATGAATATCTCAAACAGCTTCTCCGCGGCTGATCCTCTTATCTGTCACTTGGGAAAGGCACAGAGCGGCAGCAGGAAATAAATCTGGTGGTGCCTGGGCTCTCGGGGAGAGCCGTGCCACAGCGCCGGGGGAGGGCAGGACACAAATCCTCCTTCGGCAGCGCCGGGGTCACACCGGGGTGAGCCCGGCCTGGGCTCTCTGCCGGAGCACAGGGTGGGAGAATGATAATGACAGCTTGATGTACTCGGTGTAAAGTGCTTTCCTGCAGCCCAGAGGGCTCCCTGGAGAACCTGCAGCAGAACCTGGCCAGCTCTCACCTCTCTCCAGCTTGTGACAACCACAAGCCTTTGACTCTATTCTACAACTTCTTCTGTATTAAAACTCCACACAGCAAAACCTTCTAATATCTAACTCAACACACCTTTTCTTAAACTACAAACCAAGATCTTTGTCATAAGTCATGATATTTGGAAGTTTTTCCCGTGGTCTTAAAACAAACCCTCTACACATTCCAAACTCAGAGCAAACAGGCCCAAGGCTTTGAAAGTTATTTGTGCCTTGGATTCCAACACGTCCCCTTCTCGTTGCACAATGAACAAGGTGACAACCACAGACAGAACACACACATATATAATTTAAAAAAATAGGTCAGATGCAGCTGTCACAGAAATCTCTGGCATTTGGCGTAATAGGAAGTGGAAGAATTATGATGAAGAGAATCTTGAAAGCTTTGTTGCAAGCTTGCTGGGAGGAGAGAAGCTTGAGCATGGAGAGCACCCTGACTCTGAGGCTTTTCCTCTGATGGCTTCTCCCTGGAATGCACTGAGGGAAGGAAAAAAGGTGGGACCAGCCAAAAAAAAGGGGAAGTCTGTGCCTCCATGCTGTGCTTTTACACTCACATCTCCAAAGTTGTCCCTTGCAGATCTGCTCCCTGCAGATTCAAACTCTCACAGAGAATAATTTGCCCCCGAGGCTTCATAATTAGACATTCCTGAGGAAGAAATTTAACACAGGATTTTTTTTTAGACAGCATTTAGATAAATTTATCAGAGGAACAGACTGTTTCACAATATTTGGGTCACAGCAGAACTGTGAGAGAGATTCTCCGGGTTTTCTGTGCAGGAAATGAGAAGGCGGAGAGGAGGAAGGAACTGTAAAATGCTCTCTGGTTTTGTACACTGTGAGTTTAATGTATGTGAAAACTGGAACACCTTCATGCCTCTGCAGGAGAATGTAGGCCTGCTGTCATCTGGAAAACTTGTTAGTGCAGCCCTCTGACATCTCAGATTCACACAAGAATGAGGATTTTAATATCCACAGTGGCTGCTTAAAGTGGTTTAAGATCCAGGAGTAAAATCGTAATTATTTTGCCAACTTCAAAAAAAAATTCAGAAATATCAGTGGTAACTAGGAAAGCAATTTACCCCTAAAGTTTGCTACTGAGTGAAAATAATATTTTAAAAGAATTTTACAGTCACTGTTTATTTTTTCTGTGACCAAGACATTCTGTCAGGTCAGCATCTGTTACTGTATGATCCTCCAACATCAGAGAAACACTGAATGGTTTGGGTTGGAAGGGACCTTAAAGGTCATCCTGTTCCAACCCCCTGCCTTGGGGAGGGACACCTTCCACTGCACCAGGCAATATAAAAAAATAAATAAACTTATATATACATATATAAAAAAAATATATATAAAAGTGTATATATATATATATATGTATATTTCACTGAAAAATAATACACTGCAAGTGGATCCTGATTTCTGGCTGGCTGAACTTGAAAATTCAGTGACCAACAGGTAGAACAAAAGAAGCAGTTGGAAAAAAGCTGGAACCTGAGTATCTGATCCTTATGGGAGAAGGATGAGATTGCTGGTCCCATTGCTGCCCCAAAGGCAGCTTTCCTGCCAGACAGAAATCTGCAGCAAGCAGGGGCTGGCACACAGGGATGGCTGCATTCAGGCCTCTCCTAAATATTCTTCCTCAGTGTCCCCAGTCAACACATTGCTGCTGATTTGAGAAACAGCTGCACCTTGACCTGGCTGTGTGGTGCATTTGGTGGTTGAAGAAAAGCCATAAAATCTTGAGAATAGAGGACAGAGCAGACCCAGCCCTCAGTGTCCAGCAGGACAGACCCCCAGCAAGTCTGGCAGGACCAGAGGCACACATCCTGTAATACCAGGAAAATGACAGCACCAACCAGAGGAGCAGAACAACAGGTTAGGGGGAGGACAGAAGGTCTGGCTCATTAGTTGGGAACTGTTACCTCACTGACCTTCAGCCTGCCTGCTTCTGAAAACTTCCTGTATAACAACTCCAGGAGAGACCAATTCCAGTCTGAAAGCCTTTGCTTACCTTATTATCTTGTGTCCTGATTATTATAATGTCTTTTCCTATTGTCCTGACAGCTCCAGTTGGTCATGGTGTCAATGAAAAATGCTGCTGCACAGATTGCTTTTTATCATCAGATTTATTTTTCTCTATTTTTTCCTCCTTTTTCATTTTTACCTTCACTTTTAAGGCCTTTGCTGGCTTACCCTGTTCCTCTCTGCTGTTCCTTGCAGGAACCCCTCTGATCAGCCAGCAATGCCAGTCTCCATCATCTAATTGCTGCCTTTTCAAACATTCACTCTTGATCTCTGCTTTGCTGCCCTTCACATTTTAGCCTGGGCAGCACTGCTGTGCAAAGGCAGTTGGTTCACATCCTCCTTCATGTTCTCCCTTCAGGCTGTGCTAACACAACCCCAGGTAACAATGAGATAGCTGGGACACTGATCTGGCTCACATCACACTGGCTGAAATCCCCTCAGAGTGTTCCTGCACTGCTTTCTCTGCTTGCAGATGCCATTTCTTTCCTTAGGATATGGCATTATCTGGGGTGAAGACCTCCACTCTGCTCTGTGTTTATGTGGTCTTTGACCAAAAAAAAAAAATTTGACTTAATTCTTTGGTTTGCAGGAGCTGTAATGTTGAATAGCTCACATGTGAAAGGAGTGGGCTGAATTTGATGGAAAATCAGCTGATGTATATAATTGCACACAATCACAGCAAGAACTGGGTTGCTTTGCTTATGCTGTGCCAAGGTGAATCCATACAACAATAGTCACATTTTCATAGAATCACAGCATCACAGAATCACAGAATGGTTTGGGTTGGAAGGGGTCTTAAAAATCATCTTGTCCCACCCCTGCCATGAGCAGGGACACCTCCCACTGTCCCAGGCTGCTCCCAGCCCCAGTGTCCAACCTGGCCTTGGGCACTGCCAGGGATCCAGGGGCAGCCACAGCTTCTCTGGGCACCCTGTGCCAGGGCCTGCCCACCCTCCCAGGGAACAATTCCTGCCCAATATCCCATCCATCCCTGCCCTCTGGCAGTGGGAAGCCATTCCCTGTGTCCTGTCCCTCCATTCCTTGTCCCCAGTCCCTCTCCAGCTCTCCTGGAGCCCCTTTAGGCCCTGGCAGGGGCTCTGAGCTCTCCCTGGAGCCTTCTCTTGTGCGGGTGAGCAGCCCCAGCTCTCCCAGCCCGGCTCCAGAGCAGAGGGGCTCCAGTCTCTTGAGTAACTCAGTGTCCTTTTCCAGTTTCTGGAACCAACACGGTTATTTTAAACATACTTTCAGAAGTTTCTTATTGCAGAGAAATAAATTTTCAAGAAGAATCCCAACATTGGCAGTTACTATGTACTTATACACATAAATATTAATTCTCCTGTCCCTTTCACAGGCAGTTTTAAGTCTAAATTTTAAGAGCGGTAAAGTTTTCACACACGAAATCTACGGAAAAATGAATGTGCAGGTGATGGAACTATTTTCCCCTGGTTTTTAGTACAGAAAACTTTGGAATTTCCCGTCGAAGGCAGAGCGCGTTGCGCTCCCTGCTGCGCACGGGAGGAACTGCGTGTGAGCACCACCGAAATGCCCCAAATGTTCCCATCCTTTCCCGGTATTTTGAACACAGAAAAGGATAAACTCCAAATATCGGGCAGATCTAAGGAAGGATTGAAGCCAGAGGAAATAATGTTCATTAAAGCAGCGTGCCTTGAAGGGAAAAGCTACTTGTGAAAGAGAAGAGGAAAAAGCAGGCTGTGACAAATGGAAAAATAATCAGATGTAAATACAGAAAACGAAGTCAATCTTTTTCTGTTGGTTTAGCAATGATACTTTGCCCTTCGGCACTGTGTATTTGGTAAATACTCTGAGTAGGACATTCACAGCGTTTTCTTTCTGAGAAGAATAGCATGTTCCCAATTGTTTAATGTGGCTAAAATTTGTGTTTCAAATACAAACAGAGAAATATCATAAAACAAAAATAAACAAACTATTGGAGATCCCAGCAGTAAGAGCTTGACATAACCCAGCCTCTCTCAGAGCTTCAAATGTCCCTCACTCCCCCTCACAGGCTGTGAGTCAGCAGGGGAGGAGGATACTTAGATTAGAAACACCAAACTGTGGAACAATCATTACACAAATGTTATTTTGGTTGCACTTCAGATGCTCCTGCAGTTAAAATCTGCTAAATTAGGAGAACTGCAGTGATCAGAACCTCAGCTGATAGCTGTTGAGTTCTGACTTGATGCCCCAAACTTGCAGTGCCAAAACAAGGCTTTGTGCCACCCAAAAATCTGATTTATGACCCTCTTGTCATAAAGAAGCACAGGATTCATCATTTCAGCCTTCCTGCAGTGCTGGCACTGAGCACTGTCTCTGCTGCTTTTGGTTATCTGGTAACTGGAAGACAACAGGAATCAGATCAAACAGGGCCCTGAAGCCCCAAGTTTCAGGCCAGATCATCATCCATGTGAACTGGCATGAGGCTGGTACATCACTGGGGGCACACCTCAATACCAGTGCCACTCCAAAATGGATCATTTTGCTTTAAAATGATTTTGCTATAACTACCAGGAGTCTTTGGTACTCAGAGCTGTCCACGCTCCAGTGATGAACACGAGCCTCGGAGTGACAGTTCCATTATTCAACCCAATTTTGCATTCCAAACACCCTCATCCTCTACAGATGCTGAGAATACTGTTTTCCCCAACACCATCGGTCCCAAGAGGAGATGCTCTGCAGAAAGAACCAGAGAGGAGCCTGTGTGGAGCAGAAACTGCCATCTGAATTCCTGCATTATGCCCCCAAGCCAACATGTGATGCTTGTCTCAGCCTCTATTAGCAGCGACACAAGGAAGCTTTTATCTTCTGTTTACTGGGATGGGAATAAACAGCAAGAGTTAATGTGTAACCATCCTTTTGGGGGTTTTTAAGGGCAGAGCCCTGGCCCGGGGGGCACTCGGGACGTCGGGGACTGGCAGGGATGCAGCCCCTGGCACTGCTCGGGTGCCTCGTGGCTCTGAGCCACTGCGCTCTCACATCCAAAGGTGAGCGTCTTCCACTTCCTAGGGGCACCCTCATCCCGGGTCGGAATGGGGGAAACTGGAGAAAACAACGGGGTTTTCAAGGCTCTAGATAATCCTGGTCAAGTGTTTTGAACAGGGGTTTTCTCTGAAAGCTTTCCTTCCCTTTTCCCTTTCCGTCCTCTCCTCTGTCTCTTCCTCTGGTGAGGCGAGTAGCTGTGCACAGAAGTAAAAATGAAGGAAAGCAGCAGAAATGCTGACAGATGTTGTGGGAGCCAGGCTGCCAGGGGGGAACTGTGTGTGCCAGGAATTAACCTGCTCCATCCCTGCTCACCTGCTCTCCCTCCATGCTTGCACAGCTCCTGCCTCACTCTCCTCCTCCTTTCCCCCAGGCCAGGGGCTCAGGGCACTGTCTCGTGTCCCCTCTCGCTGTGTTTGCCATTTATTTCTCCATTCTGAGCTCTGTGCTGTCCCCACGATGGCAGCAGGAGCCTCTCTCCATGTCCTCAGCAGGAGCTCAGGCTGCACCCTCTGTTCCTCCCTCGCTGTTCCCTCCTGTTCTCACCCTCCAGCTGATGAGTTGTTCATGCTGTCACCGTGTTAAAGCTGTTTGGGCATCAGAGCTGGCTCATGGAACAGAGGGTCTACCCCAGTGAACAGAAAAATTGGAGAAACCAGAGGGAAAAGAAAGGAATTTAACGATGAGGAAAAAAATACCTGATTTCAGGCTGACTCCCGCCAAATTGATTTAGATTAAAAATGAAATGCATTAATTTGCTTCTAAGTCCCTCTCATCCTGTTTTGTCCAAGGTAATTTACTGTAATTGACTCACTTGGGGCGCCACCTTCATAAATCTATTTTGAAGGAAAAGTAAATTTTAGTTTGAAAAGCGACACAAAACCTAACTGGGGCCATCAATACAGCTGCTGAGGAGAAGAAGAACAACACATTTTTTTCTGGCTAATACTTATGGCAGCCATCAGCTGCCTCAGTAAGACAAAAGGACAGCTCAGGGCAGGGAGCTGCTATGAATCATAACAATAGAGAACCCTCTGCTTCAAGCTGAGAAATAAATACAACTCCAGTTTTTTCACCCAACTTCTTGTAAAATATCTCCTTTCCTCCAGTCTGTCCCAGGCCACCAGAAGTGCTGTTTGCCACCATTAATGTAGACAAAAAGGTGTATGAAGTGGGTGAGGAAGTGGAATACACCTGCAGACCTGGGTTCATGCCCAACAGTGGGCAGAGGAAGTACACCTGCCTCCCAAATGGCAAATGGGCCTTCAACACCCTGCTCTGCCTCCGTGAGTAACCACAGCCATTCCTGCTCCTGCGTGCCTGCACCTGGAAAGGATGTTTTATAATCCATGCAAGGAATTGGATGGATTTCAACAGATCTCTCTCCAGTGGTTCTTCCCTCACTCGTTGGGTGTGGGGGACAGGGGTGGTGACAGGGGAAGGATTTTCCCATCCATGTCCCACACCTGCCCTTCAGCCCCTGCTCCTGGATGGGGATGGAGATTGGAGCTGGACAGGGTGAAGCTTCATCTGCCCCAGCCCAGCAGTGCTCACTCCCTAACAACACATTCTGCTTGATAACCCCTGCATTCACTGCATCCCTCACTGGGCACTTCCATAATTTCATTGCAGAGAACTTACATTCCTCAGACAATCAAGTGTTAAAAATATTTTATCCCAAAAGCTTGTATTTTGATAGACATGTAGAACAGGCTTGTGGAATGTAGTACATGGAGAAATGTGAAAGACACCAGCATGAGCCTTTATGAGCTACTTGTTCCCATTACGATGAAATTACTATGTCATGCCTCATGAAACAATATGATCATTTTCTAAAAATATTTAATCAACAGCAAAGAGATGTCCCCCTCCTCCACCCCTGCAGAATGGGAAAATGGATTTTGAAGAGCTCCAGTACCAGAGCACTGTAACTTTTTCTTGTGATCCAGGGTAAGTGTTCCCTTCCTCATGCTGCTAAATAAACAACCTAAATCACATTTTAGTATCACCCACTGCCATACTGCAAGACAGAGAACATTGAAATCTGCACACAAAAACTCATCTAGATTTCAGAAATCATTTTTAAAAAGCCTGTCTGGTGATCCACCTCTCTTCAGTCTTGGCTATAACATTATGGAGCCTTGCTACTCCAAAGGAAAGTCTTACAAATATGGAAACCACCAAAATAGCAGAGATTTTATGCAAAGATTTATTCTGGACTGCTTTCCCCTGCTTTTCAAATCCTCTTATTACATCATGAGATGAAATCCTACAGCAGAGAGTAGATAATCTCCATCAAAGTTATGCTGTGGGCTCTGAAGAGTGGAAATTGTCTTTCTATGCCTTTCCAAGCTCAGTAAATGAAAACATGAGGTTAATCCTAACTTCCCTGCAGTAAATGCACTGCTACTCAGAGCCACTTGTTAACTTTAGAAAAAAGGATGCATTTAAAAAAATAGTTTTGGTAAATGCAGGGAAGCATTTGATAGTATCAGGTATTTAATTCTATTTGGGTAATTAATGACTAAAGAGTGCTTACCTGGAAGGTCACAGGTGAGACACAGCCCAGAGCTCACTGGAAAACATCAACATCTTCAACAACCTCCTTCTGTAGAAGAGGAGCAAGGTGAGGGATAAATAAATTCAACTATGACACCCAGTGTAGTGGGTGTCACCCAGGATTTGATTCTGTTAATTATAATTTACTGGTTTTCAGCTGTGTGCTACTGAAATGCCAGACATGTGATGAATATTTCTTTAAAACTCAGAGTAAATGCTAACAGTGTGAGTACAGAGGATGGGAGAAAAGTATGTAATGTGCATAGGGAAATTAAAATGTCTGGGATTGAAATATAATAATGCACCTCAGTGACTTTAGTTCTTAAGAGTGCTGAGTTCTTTCTAGTATTTGATCATAATTGCCATAATTAACTAGGAACTCCTCCCAAGAAACCATAACATTTGCATTAGCAATCACAGATCAATGTTTGCTATTTACATACGTTCACAGTATTAATCAATTGTAGAAATTAATATGTAAAACAGAATATAAAATTGAAACAACAACAATCTCATTGTATCAAGCCTTCTGCCTGGATCTTTGCAATATTTGGATATTAACAGTTTTTCAGACCTGATTCTCAACTTCCTTTGAGGTCAGGAATTGCTGAACTAGAGAAGGATTCCAGAGCTGGACTTTTAATTCTGTTTCTGAGGAATGCCAGATCTTTGATTGATCCCCCTGTTCTGATAACCAGGTCTGTTTGTTTCCAGCTACAACCTCGTTGGGTCAAGAACGAGCCAGTGCACGGCAGATGGAAGATGGACTGGGACTTTTCCACAGTGCCAACGTATGTGTTTCAATAATCAAGAACTACTCTATCCTTATTCCTATTGCAGAAAGGTTCCTTTCCGTTGCTCAGAATTATATATACTCTTACTGAGAAGTCTCCAGTAGTGCTGTGCAAAAGCTGGTTGGGAAAAACCAAGCAGAATGCTGCGTATTTGGTTTTATATGTGTGGGTTTTAGAGAAATACAGTTTAAAGGTCTGTACAAAAGGTCAGGATCAGGGATGCTATTTACAGCTGGAGGTAAGATGCTTATCCACTCAAATTCTTCCTCTCTGTGTACAAAAAGAGGATATTGTCATGCCTTTGTACTTATGCAGGGTTTTGCTATAACCTATCCTGCAAAAACACTTGACTGAAAAGAAATATTGTCTGAAAAATCTAGCAAAACTCCTGAATGCCATACTCTGAGGCCCCTGACACTGTTAATTTGAATTATGTTTTGCCAGCTATGATTCCAGGTGGGTTCATTTAGTCATAAGAATGTTGCTTCTCTGATTCCACAATAATTTGATCTCTAATCCTTTATTTCCTGGATGCTGTGCTTTTGCAGCGGTGACTTGTGCACCTCCCTCACTCCCGGAATTTGGGGTCCTCTCTTACCGTCGCTTAAACCCTGGAAATGTCTCTCATTTCCTGGACACAATCCAGTTTGAATGTGTCCCTCCTCTGGCCCTGATTGGGAATGAGACAGCCACCTGCATGGCCAATGGCAACTGGAGCAGCTTTCCAGTGTGCAAGGGTGAGTAACTCACTTTTATCCACACCAAAAAATATTCCTGAGAATTGCAAATACACTAAATGAACAACAATATTTTAATTTTTTTGCAACAGCTATTACAAACACGCAGCACAATTATTCTGCAATTGAATTCTGCAATCATTAAGGCTCGTGGATCAAGGGGATTGCTAACCCATGGCACACAACATGGGATTGACAAAATATTTGCTGCAGGTGTAAAGGTTATATAAACAAACCCTGCTAAATGTTGTGCACAGTGGGGAACCTGAGCCTGGCCTCCAGTGGGCAGCCAACATTTGATTCTAAGTGCTCAGATCACCTAAGAAACAGTCAACCTTACCTCAGTCCTAAAAACTTCCCTGCTTTTAGTTCAGTACACCACGTTTAAGTCATGTTATAACCACAGATTGCAATAGATGTGAATTAAAACAAGTAATGTTTATTTATTTGTTGTGGTTTTTAAGTTGTCTTTCCCCTGGCTGTGTTTTCCTGTGAAAGAGGCTGCAATGAACCACCATGAAAGTTCTTATACATTTTTCAGGTTTATAGGAGTCTTTTTGACGTTTGACACTGACAAAGCTTTGGGTTTGGTTTTGTCCCCCAGTTGTCACCTGCCCCACTCCAATAGGAATAGAAAACGGGTTCATCGAGTTTGCTGTGCGCAGGACGTATCACTACAACGAGAGTGTCAGCTTTGGCTGCCAGCCCAGCTATGTGATGGAGGGGTCCAAGCATTCCCGCTGTGAGAACACTGGCAACTGGTCCACAAAGCCAATCTGTCGAGGTGAGCACACCCATCCCTTAGAAACCAGGGATCAAACTTCACTCTTCCACCAGAGCACTGCTCTGACTGCTGTCACTCCTTAGTGCAAGAGCTGTGCTCCAAAGGAAGTCAAAAAAGGAGTTGCAAGGCCCTGATGAACTAAGCCCACTCCCAGCACGGAATGTTGCATGACATGATGTATCTCGATTGACTTTAATAACCAGCCATGTAACTCTATTCTGAATATTTCCTCTCCTCTTCCTATTCCATATCATTACAAATTATACTGAGGCTGGATTTGCACCGGAAACTTTTCACCCTGTATCTTCAAGGTCTGAATTTCTTCAGAAGTTTTTACATGTGGGACATAGTTTTCATTCCCAAATGTCACCTATACAGAATTCTGATGGGATCTAATCTACCCGCTTTTCAAACCTGTTCCTTATAACTGGATTTTTTTCCAGCACCATGTAAAATACCAGTTAAGAAAGCTGTAGTGTTGTACAACGGTGAGAAAAAGAGAGTTCAGAATGACCTGAAGGATGGCATTCTACATGGAGAAACTGTATCCTTCTTCTGCAAGAACAAGGAAAAATCCTGTGCCTACACTGTGGATGTGGCATGTGTGGATGGCAACTTCACCCTCCCTGCCTGCTTCAAAGGTATGAGCCAGGCTGCTCACAAACCAGCTCCTGGTGGGGGAATTACAACTGCTTGAGTGTGGGAGACAATGTCATAATTTATCTTCAAGCCCTACTTGAGTGGCTATTTGAATTACTGGGTATTTGAGTTATAGGGTATTTTGGAAGCAAACAGTCTGAGGAGAGAATGCCCAGCAAAAATTTTCTTTTGGTTGTGTCAGAGCCCTGCTTTAATTCCTGTCCTGTTCTAGAGATGTTATCTAAAGGGGGTCTAGCCCAAAGAAAAGGCCATATGTAAAGTATTCTGGGATTTCACAAATCCTTGGATCAGCACCTTCTTTAGGAATAAAAAGCCTGAACACTGCTGCCGGCCTGAGAACCTGACACATTCCCTCCTATTCTGGTGAATTATTCCCACCTTATGCTGATCAGGAAAACACTTTGGACCCAGAGTGTTGAAAAACAGTTGAGAGCTGTGGGGAGGAATTGATGCTGGAGGAACAGCTTCACAGGCAGTCTTTTAGGCTAAATAAACAGATATTACCAACTTTGTTAGCAAGAGAAAACATTTTGCATTTGTTTTTTCAATATTCCTTGCATAGAATTTTTCTTTTATTTTCATTTGTAAGTGAAGGAAAAACACAGCCTATGCACGATGAAAACATCTCTCCTCACATTTGGCTTCTGATGCACATAGCTCAGCTTTATTAAGACAGAATTTAAAAGTGTATTTCTTCCAACAGTTTCACTATGATGCAAAGATTGACTGCTCACCTTGCTGTTGTTTTCAGCTATCACACTTTCAAGAATTTAACCCAAGTTCTTCACTTGTCTCCAACAGAACGTGGCTTTTTTTCAACTCTGGTGAAGAAGGACCCCTCAGACATGAAAGCATGTGAAGACGAAGCCTGAAGCAGAGAAATAGCCCAGTACTAAATTTCTGCCTTACTGAGACAGAACATTCCATGTATGAGAGGAAAATTCAGGTCCTGTGAGTGTAACTTAGGTCTTGTGAAAGTAACTCTGGTCCTTTGAGCATAAATTTGCAGGTGAGCTCCGGACTCTGTAAATGCTTTTTCCCTCCCACCACCACCACCTGTCTCTTCCACATCATTTCAGCCATTAACTTCCATTCTCTTGTGTCTGCCTTCTTCCAAATCCCTGCACTAGTGCTTCTCTTTCCATATTTCCAATGTTCATGCAATTGTAAATGACTTCCTCAAAGGCAGTTGCTTTACAATAAAGTGATTTTCAGCCACTAGTGTGTTCTTATTTAATATTACCTAATCATCAATCACATCCTTCATCTCTGGACTGATTTATAGTAAAAGGCCTTATTCATTAGTAATTACTGGGTTCTGATTCCGTTAGCACTCCCCTGTGACAGGGAGTGGACCTTTAATTATAGATAGACAGAGGGTCATGGGCCTGGGATTTTCCAGAATTTACATAAGTAGAAAGACTGAGATTTCCAAACGAGTTTAGAAGCCAAGTATCCAACCATGATTTAAACATCAGTAGCATCAGATGGCTTTTCAATATTTCTAAAAAATTTTGCTTAAGTTAGTAAGACTAAGTTTTTGAGATTCTAACTTCACCTGAAACTGTTTTAAACCACTGTTAATTTTTACCACTGTTTCAATATTACACAATATAATTACTCCAGTTTTCTTTTTTTTTTTTTTTTTTTTTTTAAGAGAACTGTACACCATTGAGCAACAGTTCTGATCTCTGGTCATTAAGTAGCTCTGAAGTAAACTGTACTTTAAATTTGATTTATGATACAGGCAGTTCCCTGGTATGATCCAGTCTGGCAAGTTTTGTGCTTATGTCTGTATTTTGATTCAGAAAAAGTAATTATAATTTCAACATACAGAAACTGATAGAGAAATATTTGTGGTACACATATAATAAATTGTCATGAGTCATACATGGTTCCCTCTGCAGTTTAAGAGCCTTTTCTTTGATAAAAAGCATGAGCTCCACAGTAAGAAATCCACTGCAGAACTTTTAAAAGGACCATTTAACATTAAGATCAAGCTACTTGTAAGAGCTTGGTAGAGCTGCCATTAAAGAACACTGAACATATTCTAATTATCTTTTTTCTTTTTTTTAAAAGGCTGCATATGAATATTTTAATAGTGTGACTGATCTAATTCATCCTTATGCTTCCTATTTTTAAGGAGAGATTGAGGCAGCTATTATTAAGTATTTAGTACTTTGTACTCTGAAACAATTTAATTTTCTAATGCAGAGACAGACAAATTCATGCTGACAACTGAAGTGGGTATTTTGTTGGCACAGTTTTGGTTCTGAACATGTTTAGGTGGGATCCTCAAATGATGTTTGCAGGTTGAGATACCCATAACTCCTTCTAACACAGGCATAAATCAGCTGGCAGGAGCTGATTAATTTGGAAATCCAGTCTAAATGTGGTGTGGATCCATCTCTGGGATTGGGATTTTCAGGGCAGTTGCTGAGATACCAAACACTGTTTAATATTAACTTGTGTTTCACAGCAAGCCCTGTGAAGTTGGCATAAGTAAACTTAGCATTCACTGCCACCCAAATGCTGCTTGGCCCTGAAATGACTTGTGTTTTGCACAAAAACAGCTGCCCCAGGAAAATGGAGGTTTTTCTAAGGAAATTTTCCCAGTTCTACTTACCCATGCAGCAGGATAATGACAGAACACTCTGGCTGGCCCTGCTTCCTCACTGGATATGCAGCACTGGAATACTTGAAATGATCACCCTTAGGAGCCAATGTTCCCTTGCTGAATTTATTATCTACTCTCCTCAAGCAAGAAGAGGGAGAAAAAAAAATCTGTGACCGGTTAACTCTTTGAAGTAGTGAGGTGTTTGTGAAACACAGCTTTCCAGACATGAAAGATTTGCTCAGAAGGTCTGAAAAATAACGTCTTGCAACTCCAAGTGTTCCAGAAGCTGGTATGAGGCAGTGAAACCTGCCTTCTTCTTTTTCTGTATTTTTGAGATGTTTGAAAAAATGCCTTAAGCTGCATTCATGTTACTTGGGGCAACCTGCCGAGACGGTTAAAGAGATAAGAGAACATGGTATAATGTGGTGAAAAAAAGTACTGAATATGTTTTACTCCAGTGACCATATTTTTACAATTCAAATTGGGAATTTGTTCTGTATTCTGGTTGGGTTATTTTTGTGTTCCATATCAGTGAATCCACGGTGATTTCCTCAGGGAGGTCAGGGCACATCAGTGCTCCTCATGTCCAGGCTGCAGCTTTGGCTGGAGACAAGACCTCAGTCATTTCTTCGATCTTTTATTTTTCTTTCTGGTTTTTTTTGGACAGAAGTTACGCAGTTGTCAAATCACATCAGGTAGGCTCCAACCTCTCTGGCCACCCAGCTCTGCCTTGGGAAGCAGACCCAGAAACTGGATCTATTCCCTCAGGAAATGTCTCCTGGTGTAGTGGTTCCAATCATTGATTTTACTTGGCTGCATGTTCTTTTTGATCATATTCCAGCAAATTCAGTTTTTCAAAGTACTTTGTGATGAGCATGACAGAGATAAATTCAAATCTGAACGCAACATGCAGAAACAGGGCAGACTTAGTTTGCTGCAAGAGTTTACCATGGAATTAACACAGATGAAAAATGTCCCATGTTCCAATAGATATTTATAAAAGACAACTATTTTAAATTTGGAATTTAAAGATAATAAATCATCCTTGTAACGTACTCTTAAGAGTCCTCTGTAGTTGAAATACTCCATCACTGATTTTTGCACTGCTTCTGTACAAATGTGAGTTTAAGGCACTCTGAGTAGGCCCCAGTGTAGCTGTCAGAGCTCTCACCCAATAAGCCCTAACACAGAATGATTCCTGCTGAAGATTAGCTGAGAAATCAAAGAAAACAGCCAATTTCCTACTGAACATGTAAGGATTTCTTGTTTGATGTGTATGTGCATCTGAATCAAGCTCAGAAGTGTTGAAGAGTTGTTCAAGATAAAAGCACTTCAGACACTACACACAGAGCAGAGCCCATGACAGATTTTGGGGGAAGAGCAATAAATGAATCAAAGAGGTCAGAGGGTTTATTTGGGCTCACACATACACACTATCACTTCATTCACTCAGGAAGAGATGGAACAGCTGAAAGATTTCTCTAATTCTTTTGGATTAATTGATGGTTTTCTCGAAATGGCTTCAAAACAACAAGTACAACCCATGGTTTTTGTGCAGAGGTGTCAGGCATGTGCTTTGAAATTCTTCTATTCCACAACACCCCCTCATGTTCTCTGTCCTTGGGATAGGACATGAACAACCCAGAAAACACGAGCAATATGGAGCATATTTAATGTTTTAAAGTGAGCTCAAATCGCTCTATTACCTACAAGAACATACTTGAACAGATTTTACTCAGACACTGTGGATAAAATTGGCTCTGCAATTATTAAAACTTCTCCTGCAATTTCAGTCTCATTTCATCCACTAATGTTTCTGGCACCCACCCCCCATTGCTCAGGCTCAAAAGCTGCTTCTGGTTTATTGACCTTTAACTTCAGGGTGGCAAATATTGCTCACTAAGCTCCAAGTAGAAACATTTTTTCCCCCAAATATTGATCGTAATTAAGATTAAAAAACAGATATAGCCAATATCCAACTCACAGCAATTAAATAACACATTACAAACAGCCAGCATGGTCCCCCGCTGCTGCTGTACCCTCAGTTTTCCAGTCCCTGTTCTCCCGCACTGATGAGGCACCAAGTTCATCCCCTGTGTAGCAAGGACCTGAACCAATCTCATTAAATTTATTGGCACAGAATCACAGAATGGTTTGGGTTGGAAGGGACCTTAAAAATCATCTTGTCCCACCCCTGCCATGGGCAGGGACACCTCCCACTGTCCCAGGCTGCTCCAAGCCCCAGTGTCCAACCTGGCCTTGGGCACTGCCAGGGATCCAGGGGCAGCCACAGCTGCTCTGGGCACCCTGTGCCAGGGCCTGCCCACCCTCACAGGGAACAATTCCTGCCCAATATCCCATCCATCCCTGCCCTCTGGCAGTGGGAAGCCATTCCCTGTGTCCTGTCCCTCCATTCCTTGTCCCCAGTCCCTCTCCACCTCTCCTGGAGCCCCTTTAGGCCCTGGCAGGGGCTCTGAGCTCTCCCTGGAGCCTTCTCTTGTGCGGGTGAGCAGCCCCAGCTCTCCCAGCCCGGCTCCAGAGCAGAGGGGCTCCAGCCCTGGAGCATCTCCATGGCCTCCTCCAGGCTCCCTCCAGCAGCTCCAGGCCCCTCCTGTGCTGGGCCCAGGGCTGGGGCAGCTCTGCAGGTGGGGTCTCACCTGAGGGGGCAGAATCCCCTCCCCTGCTGCCCACACAGAGCTCAGCCCAGGGCACAGGGCCGGGGCATGCTGAGCTTCTCACCCACCAACATGCCCAAGTCCTTCCCCCGGGACTGCTCTCCATCCATTCTCCACCCTGGGACTCTGGAGGCGCTCCCCGTGCGGGTCTGAGCGGATCAGTATCTACAGAGGGAGGTGAATTTGCGGGAGAGCAGAAGGTGTAGCCATGCCCGCAGTGCTGAGAGGTGGTGACATTCATCACTTCGGGCAGGAATCACAGAATGTCCTGAGCTGGAAGGGACCCACAGAGATCATCGAGTCCAGCTCCTGTCCCTGCACAGACACCCCAACAATCCCACCCTGTGCATCCCTGGGAGCGGAGTCCAAACACTCCTGGAGCTCTGGCAGCCCTGGGGCCGTGCCCATTCCCTGGGGAGCCTGGGCAGTGCCCAGCACCCTTTGAGAGAAGAACCTTTTCCTAAAATCCAACCTAACCCTATCCTGACACAGCTTCAGCCGTGCCCTGGTTCCTGTCCCCGGTCACCAGCGGCAAGAGCCCACCGCCTGTCAGCTCTGTGACTGCGATTCCGCGGTGCCCCAGCAGCACCTTCCTCGCACTGCTCAGTCCCAAAAGCTTTTCCTGTTCCTGGGAACGAACAACTCCCCTGCCAGCCCCCCTCCCGCCCTCCCTCCCCTGCGGGCTGTGCTCGGGGTCTCCATCCCCGCCTGAGGCCGGCCGGG
>VZTR01017102.1:528362-551487 GCA_013400775.1 Chaetops frenatus | reverse complement strand
AACGGGGCAGGGCCCGCGGGGGCCCGGCCGGGGCAGGGAGGGGAGCAGGGGACGCTCGGCTGCGCCCCGGGCCGGGGGCACGGCCGGGGGCCGGGGCTGACCGCAGGGAAGGGCCCTGGGGCGGGCCCGGGGTGTGCGGCTCCGCTGGCAGAGAGAGGAACGTGTTCTTTGCTGGAATGTGCAAAGAAAGGCCCCTGCTCAGCTGGGGAGTGAACGGCAGAGGAGCGAGCGGTGCTGCTCTTTGCGGTGCTGCTTCCTTAAACACAGTCCTGACAGCATTTTTGATTGTGTGACTTGTAACTATCGCTCTGCTTGATGTTTTCCCTCCTTTCTCCCACCTCTTCTTTAAAAAAAAAGAACCCCTCTAATTCTAAAGAATACCAAGTTAGGAATGCGGTATCACACAAAAGCCTTGAGGGGTTTTATACGAATTGTGTGTAATGAGTGTAATGTTTATTGTGTGGTTGGCTATTCAATTTCAAATCTGAACAAGCACATTCTTGTAAATTACATTGAGAACCTGTTATTTACAAGGAATCTCTTAGTTTTGTATTTATTTGAACGTAACTCATCTAGTTTCACTTCCTGTATTGTTCCAAGCACGCCTTTGCATGGCCTAAGGTGAAGAGAGACTGATGTAAAACAGTGTTTGACCTATTCTACATCAATGTCATTAATTTTGCAGGTTTCTTTGTGTTTGTTCAAAATGAGCAGTGAAGATGAAATAAAGGAAAAACTGGATGCAGAATTAGATCGCTGTATTGTGGCTATGAAGCCCTATGTCCTGAACCTGCAGCATAGTTCAGGTACAGATGGTAAAATGTGCATTTAAACACTAATAACAAAGTCCTAGGTTACTGGCAATTATTATGTGTAGTTGGATCACTTAATTTAACCAGGCACTTAGTCTCTGACATTACAAGGTACAGTTTTGTTAGGGGGTTTGCACAACTTCTGAAATTGGATGTTTTAGGTACCTATTGCAATTGTTTGACCTTATCTGTCTTGTTTTCATGATGTGGTTGTGGTTTTGCATAAATACATGAACATCTGTCTTTAAAAACCTAGTTCAGTAGAAACAAAAAGCTTCTAAAAGGCATTGTTTTTGAGATAGCCCTTGCAAAATTGAAATTAGTTATTAGCTATTGTAGTAGCTTTAGTTGTTAAAATTTGGTCAGGAATGTGTAATAATAGGAATGTCAATTAATAAGTGATGTATAAATCTAATTTTTACAACAAGCTAGTTATTATTAAATGCACAAACCTTACAAATTCAGAGCTTTATGTATAAACATGTAACCAAATGAATAATTTCCTCATCTGGTAGCAAAGCTTGTGTGAATAGAGATTTATTTTTTTAATGTATGAGGTTTTATTGTGTATTTAAAGTATTAAAGCTCATACAAGCTGTAAGTTGTAGTTTACAGCAGCTCTTGCTGTGAATGCAGAATTCCTGTTATTTCCAATTCCATGCTGTTTCCAAAAGTGATGTAAACTTCTGGTAAACATGAATTTATAGAAAATGTTTGTGCAGTATGTAAATATGAACCATTGTTAAAAACTTACTTTCAATCTAGGTATTTAACCATTTCTTTTATTTGGCTTGGTCATTTGATTGATTGTTTGTTTTGTTTTAAACTTTTGTGTACAAGGGACAAACCTGCAAAATCAGGGACCAGTGATGTCTTCTGTTTTCTGCATGTGTTTGATTTGCTCTCAAAATGTGTAGTGACCACATATATCTATATTTTCAGAAAGAAAAAGATGTTCACTGTGGATTAAGAAACTCTGCAAACCTTCAGGGGCAGGCACAGGAATAGTGGGAAGGGAGAATCGAAACTTGTATGCAAAACTGCTGCTCCACATGCTGCAGAGGGGAGTTCTGGATGGTCCCTTCACCCAAAAACCAGAGGAAGGAAAGCTGAAAACTTTGCCTGCCTACATGGTGAGTGTCATTTCTCTATAATTCAAACTTGCTGAAACATTTCTGCTTTTTCATCTTTGATTTGGCACAAATGTGATGAACGATTCTGAATGGGTTGGGTGGAATGGCCTGTAAATAAAGGCATTTCTTGTAACTGATGTTGGGAAAACCTTTCAATGGGCTTTTTGAGACTTGTATCTTCAAAATTCTGGTTAGAAGGCTTATAAAAATAGGTGTTTTGAAGAAAGTGAAAGGTAATATTTTTCTAGTTCTTTGGAAAAATGTAATAAAAGGGCCTTAAGGCTTTCTTTTGTCCTAATCAGTAGATAGCTCTTGTAAAAGGAAAATTTTTCTTAAAGGTGGTGACTTTAGTAGTCTGGGAGGACTATAGAATTCACACAGACATTGTTAAAGTTGCAGTTTGTTTTCTCAAGAACTCAATATGCTGCCTCAACCCTTGGCATCAGCTTCAGTGAGATAACAGTGCCAATTTTTGCTAAAATGACCTATCCTATAAGAAGTATTGGAAAATATTTACAGTGTTGCCATGAATTCTCATGGGTTCGGAAGGTGGCATTGGCAAACCACACTGACTTCACTGGAAAAGGAATGTTTGTAGTGCAGATACTCCTGCAAGAAATGACATTAAGAGTGTACAGAATGTATCTGTGTAAACTTATTCTTGTGCTGATTTTCCATTTGTTCTCCTTGCAGTCAGTTTATTTTGATGAACCAAGTTCACCAAGAGCTCAGAACAGCAGCTTACCTGAGTGGGTGGTGGGAGAGCTGGAAAACCATGACAGTAATGTATCCTCTGTGGAGGACTCATCTTCAGCCACACCACATGCACATGGGTAAGGTTTCTGTGCTTGCTTTAGTCAGTGTTTGATTTGCATTTGGTAGATGTGTGATTTGGTGAGCTCTGGATGTCTCAGTTTTTATGAGTTTATTGCACTCCCTCATGGACTCACCATCAGCGTTTGTGCTTTATTTACAGAAACTCTGGTAACAGCTTCAGTGTAATGACAACTTCTAGACTCCTTTGTTCTTACTTTTCTCCATTGTGTTTTCTTCTCTGACTTCTTTACAGCTTATTCCATGTCCCATCCCTCTATCCTTTTTCCCTTCCTCTTGTTCTCCTCCTCCTTTCAGTTCCACACACTTAACATGAAAAATCAAAGCCTACATCTGTAGTCCAAAGGCTGTGATGCTGAAAGCAGCTGTTTTAGCAAATAGATTTTAATGGCTTTTTTTTCCCTTAGATTATAAATATAAACAAGCATACAGATGGTAGATTTAGAGGTTGTTCTGTGGTTTTTTTACTCACAGGTTTTTTAGAGGAAACAGAGTAGTGGCTCCTTGTAGATAAGCAAGTTTTGCTGAGCAGGATTCAGGTTTTTGATTTGCAGCAGGCAGTGAGCTTAAACTGCATCCTTAGTCCCAGTCAGATGAGAATAGAGCTGTTTACACAGGGAAAAAGGGGTGAAATATGTCTTGTTATTAAGGCTTGTTTTCCTGTTGGCTTAGAAAGATGTCCCTGCAGTATTGAAAGAGTGACAAGCTGGTCATTTGGACACTTGGAAAACTTCAGCTCTATTCGGTCCTAAATTGTGGGAATCTTAGGTAAATTCTAGTTTAATCTGCTGTTCTTAAGTATTTACTTTCTTTATTTTTTTTTTACATAGTGCAACTTTGTGCTGATTATCAAGATCTGTGTTCCTTTTTTCTTTATGTGGCTGCATTTCAGTCATGGATGGAATTTCCTCTTGTTTGCCTATTTTAAAGTCTTGTTAATGTTTAACCTCTCTGAAATCCTTGGCAAAGGAAGCACTCAGACACAGAGTGAATATTATTCAAAGCTCAGTGGGTGCTGTACAAGGGGAAGTGAGTGTTTGCTGTGCTTCTGGTTTCATTATTTTAGAAATACATTTGCAAGTTTAGTTTCAGAAGTCCAATGGTTTTTTAATGTCTTCACTTACATCTTTCATAAGCCACCATTAGCTGTTCTCTTTTAGGCACATTAATGTTTATGCTGTTTATCATCATTTTTCAGTCATGTTTTTAGTTTTTCTGTGATCTGGATAGGTGACAGACACTTGAATGTTAAATCACATTGATATTGAGGATCATGCAACCCTTCTGTATCCATTAACTGTGTGTAATTCTAACAATCATTTAAAAAGTTCCTCTTGGTCTGAGGTCTCTGTACCTCCTTTTCTTGAGGATTAGAGGCTCTTCAGGTTTCTTATGCTGTGATAAGAACCTGTGGTTTTGCTGACAGACTTGTGGTTTAAGAACCAGAGAATGGAGAATTGCCAGCTGAGTTATGGTATTACTGCTTTGGGCTTGGTGATACAGAGAATTGTTGGGAGGAGCTGTCCAGATATCCTTAATTAAAAATAAAATAAATTTGACATTATGAAAACAAGGAATGCATCATGCTTTAGAAATGTTTTTTGAGACCTTGGTTAAATTTTTGTTATTGTTGTGCCATGTCAGGATACCTGGCCTGGGTCTGACCAGGTTGTCTCAGTCTCTGAGAGCAGCATCATCAAGTTAAAGTCTCACTCTGGGTGTTAGAAGCAATAAAACAATATCAGCACAACTCTCCCCTATTAGCCTCCATTTAGCACACTGATATCTGTACAACGCCATATTTGTGGTATAAAAATACACATAATTACTCTGAATTCCTAACTTGTACTCTCAGCTGGGGTGGGATTTGCATATTCCTCCCTCTTCATCTGACTGGGGCTGGTCCCAACTTGAGGAAAGCTAAGGTGCAGTTCCACCTGTTCCCTCCCTTCTTTGCCATATTTTTTCTCTTTTGTGACCTGGTTTATAGTAGAATATTGGGAATCTGATGTCTTTTCCTACTCAGTGTGTGAATCTAAAATTCAGCTTGGCCTGGCAAAGTTCCCAAAGTCATTTTTGGTGTAGTGAAACTTTATTTCACTTTCTCATTTTTATCCTGTGGGAATGAAGCAATACTTACATTGGTGATCAGTGTGGTTCCCAAGGCTCTGCTGAGTTCTCTGGAGACCTGGATTGCAAATTATTCAATGCCAGGAGAAGCAAATAAATGTAATTGAATAATGTTACTGGTTTAAAGGGCTCTGGGAATTAAAAATCAGCTGTACAGACACAGCTGTGCCAGTGGATACTCAGGTCAGGAGTGGGGCTGTGTCTAAGGAAATCTGAATTTGTGATGGTTCTGAATTTTTAAAATCTGAATTTTGATAGTTCTGTAGATTACATAAATTAATCTTAACAGCAGTAAGAAACTTAATTTTCCTGCAAGTTTTGCAGAAAAATACTGAAGGTAAATATTTCAGCTGTTGTATTTTGAAAAATACAAAATATTTACATATTTAATACTTACTTAAATGTGACCATGTTAAAATATTGCCTCTATCCAGAATATAGATCTTGTTTTTCTTTGTATTTACAGTTTTGGATGAGCTATCAGTGCAGGTAAAAATGTAATATACTAAATATTTGTGGATGTGCAGTTTGGAGGGAGAGCCAGCAGATGGTGACCGAGTTCTACTGTATTTGTCTCTCTCCTCTGAATGTGCATGGGGAAAACTGGATCTGTGGGCTTGGAACGTGTGTAGTTGGATGAAAATTTTGCATTCCAGCCATGACTCAGTTCTTACAACATTTTCTCAGGGCAAAATAGATAATGTCAGTGAGACATGTTTGAGTAACTACTTGATGTTCTTTATCTCAAGATTCTCTCCTTTCAAAGACCCAAACAAACAGAAAAATTCTTTTCATCGTGATTTTTATCTTGCAATACAGATAGTTTTGTGTTGAACAATTTTGACTTTTCTATATGAAGTTGTTTTTCTGCCTAAATAAAAAGTAGATAGTCAAACCTGGCTTGCAAACTGGGGTGTGGATGAATAAATCCAACCAGGTTGGGCTGGAAAGGTGCAGCTTTATTTTGAAACATGAGAGGGTTGGTTTGAGAAATGTTTACATTGGTTTGAACAGAAACCTGGGCTTTCTGACCCCATAGGAAAATTCTACTCTATGTTTGTAGAGTGTGCCTGACACATTGTTAAGGGTTGGTCATGTAGTCATGGTGTAGTCATGCTGGACCAGGAGGAATCAGAGAGTTTCCCTTACTTTGTTCCTAGAAGGAATATTTACTAATCTCCTTTATTAGCAGTAAATTGCTGCCTCCTCCCATGCCAGCTCCCTGCTTGGGCTGAAGTAAGAGGTCACAGGCTGGTGTCAAAACTCTGCTCATCCTTCACTCACCTGCAGTGGGAGGAGGAAGAATTAATCTTGTGCTTTGTGGAGCCTGACTCGTATTAGCAGGAGGCTGGAAAAGGGAGTGGACAGGTAGTACATGCTTGATATGAGCAAAATTGTGTCCATCCTTAGCAGTCTTCTCAAATTCTGTTTGTAGAATCAAGTAAAGGAGCTTCCTTTTAGTTCCTCTACAAAATAGCAAATACAGAACTAAGAATACATCTAGACTTCTGTCCTCCCTTTGGTCAATTTGAAAATATTACAGGTGACTTGGGTTGGTTTGTGTATTTGTTGATATTCCTGAATCTCTGAATGACGAGGGCATGAATTCTGTTTTCTCTCATTTTGAACAATTGGAACATTATTGCATTGTTAGGTAACCTGAGCATTGCTCAGAAAGGAAATCTGATAAAAGGGCAGATTTACTCACAGGCAAAGATTTATCTCCCTTTAATTAAAGGTAATTTTGTGTCAAATGAAATCTTGGTAAGAAATGCAAGAGGCAGTCATTGTGTTCTCATATTCCTTTTGATCTTTTTTACCTCTAAGACTTTGCTTATCTAAACTATTTACTGCTTTGTAATTGTTATTGTGCATCCATACACGTTGTTTATATGGGATTTATTGGTGCTGGAAGGGAAGGTGGGCTCCCAGTGGTTGTATTTCTGTTCCCTGCTGTTCTGATGAAAGCTGGGTCCTGTGCTTCGTGAAAACTTTGTGTTTGTCTTCCTAGAAGTGGCTGGTTTATATTGTACATCCAACAGTTGTTGTTCTGTTCATAAACACTTCATTCATCTCAGTGTCTTTTTGGCATAGCAGCCATCTCATTTGCTGCCAGATGGAAAGGAAGGGAGGTATTGAATGGTCTGATTTGACTTTAGTATGATATAGCCAGTCATGGGAAGGTGAAGGGACTGCCAGGAGTTTTTAATTACCTTAATACCTGTGGATCTGACAGTGGAATATGTGCTGAAGGGTGTTTCACTACTGTTTTGGATCTTTTGCTGTATCAAGCCATCTAATAATTGCTTATAATTTTTATTTGACTTTGTTATTTTTTTCACTGTTCTGAGGCTGAGAAGTGTCTGTGCCCAGGTGTACCAGTGACAGTTCTCTTCACCTGTCTGCTGATCTGCATTTCCCTTTGTGCAAGGGTTTTATTTACAACAAAAGCTTTTCCAGAAAATCCCTCCTCAGCTCTGCTGGACAGAGCACTTGGTCTTGCTGTGCTTGTGTCCTGTCTTGTGGGCATTTCTTTACCATCCTCCATAAATTCCACTTTAGTCCGTAAAACAGAAATGAAACTTGGGCAATCTTTGTGACTTGTTCCTCTCCACCTTGGCCTTTCAAGCCACTGCCTTTGTATTGAGTTGTGTGTGTAGTTCTTGCCCTTGTCTTTGTGTGCTATAGGATCATTGAACTTGTTCTAACCGATTTTTTTGGTCTTAAAATTCTCCCCTATGGTGCAAACAACCTTCACCTTAATTGCTCCTCTTCTCTGAGTCACTGGACTACATCCCATGTTGTTTCATATACTTAACAATTCTGTTTCAAAAACATTCTCCTAGATCAGCCCTCTCCTCAGCTTGGATTTATCCTAACATCCTTTGAGAGATGTTGGGTCATCTAGTAAAAAAAAAGCAAAGAACACATTTTTAATGTACCGTTATGTACACAATATTTCTACTAGTTTTTTTGGTGTGGGGTTTTATGGTGTTTGATTTTTTTATGGAACACTTAAGGCTTTTGTTTGCCTTTAACAAGAAATTATTCTCTTTTTTCTCCGTTTTTTTTCTTTTTTGGATCTTTCCATCTTGACAGTTATTTTCTTGTGTATATTTTAGACAATTCTATTCTGTGATTAATATCCTTTGTGTGCCACAAGTTGCTGAAAATGAATTCTTCTCTTTCTGCTTCCTCTTGTCATTAATAACAGGGAAAGATTGAATGAGAAGCCATCAGTAATACCCCGCTGTCTGAGCTCTCCCCACCGGACAGATGAAGATGACCTAGGCACGTCACTGTGTGTAAGATGCTTCTCCTTTTTGTCCTAAAGCTCTGCTTTCCCTCAGTTACTTTTATATATCCCTGTAAAGCTGTTATTTCCAGCAGTGTGGGTCATGATCCCTGTGTAAAGGTGCAGACATTTGGGAGGGAGTGACAGGGAGAACTAAAGCTCATCAAAATCCGTCCTCTGCAGTGCAGGGGGAAAGAATTTCTTGTAGGATGCTCTCAGATCATCCTAATGCTTGACCTCTGTTTAGTGTTGTGTGCTCAGTGCCTGCTGCATTGTTTTCCCCAGGCTTGGCAACGTGCCTGCATTGACATCATCTTGTATTTTGCAATAATAGATTAAAGAAAGCTGCATAGATGCCTCTGGCTCTGTTCAGTGATGGCTGACCTCTGAAAGAGTGAATTTTGGACAGTTTGTTTCATCAGACTTTCCACACTGAGCATTTTGACAGATGAAAGGGCATTGAATGGGCTTTGTCTGAAATGCTTTTAGTCCAAGATATTCAGTGATGTTGTTTATATAATTGCAAGCATTTGCACTGACAATTACTCCTGACAAATGTGTGATACCAAGAAATGTGCTGTTTACCTTCCAGAATGTTCTCAGTGGCCTTGCAGTGTCCTTCACCACACCTAGAACAACTCTCACCCCTTTGTGAACACTGAATTTCCTGTTTGTTCCTCCAGCTCTGCCCACGCTTTCTATCTGATCCTATCAGAGGAATAGTTTAGAAATATTGCAGCTGGGCACAGTTGAGGATTTATGAGGACATGAAGTGCAAATAGGATAAACTGGAAGCTCTTTTCTGAGGAAATTTGTGTTCTGCTGCGCATTTGGAATAGAGGATTAGCAAGGGGATGGTTTATCAGGGCAGGTTACAGGTGCTCAGTGGGCAAAAATCAGTGTCTGTGCTCTAGGCTCTGACTGCTGTGAATGGATTTATGTGTGTTGATTTTATGTATACAAATGTAATTTAAATACAGAAATGCCATAATTAAAAATAAAAGCACATGCTGGATTTACTGCATTTCTCCTTATTGGTTTCCTGTTTATTTTACTTCAGGAAATATTCCTTATGGAAGAGTTATTGTAAAAAAAAAATATTTTCTTCAGTTGAAACCTGGATTTGAGGCTTTAAAGTTTTGTAGGGGAGTTTTGCTGCTTTGGTTTGTTTATTTTTAATTTTTTTTGTTGCTGTTGCTGGCTCTGCCACATCTTCCAGGGCAGTGTTAAACAAATCACTGCACTTCATTGTTCTTCAGCTCCATATACTGGATCCTCCTGTGATTACAGCTTTAAAAGGGCCTTTAAGTGAAATAATCCTCTCTTGCTTTGCCAGACAGTTTGATAACGTTTGGCTGGCTGGAACAAACAATACCTTGTTCCATTGTCAGGGATGCACAGATGTTCTGGCATCATTCAGGCCCAGGTAGAGGAGCAGAGAGACTTTAAAGAAACATTAAGAGCTGCCTCCAGCACGTGTTGATTGACTGCAGCCCAAGCTCTGGTCACTGGATGCTTGTGACAAATGAGATTTAAAGAAGAGGAGCTGGCAGGCCCATACACAAACCTCACTTAATGAGACAAAGAAATTCAGGCTTCAGTGTTGTTTTTCTAAATACTTCAACTAAGGAAAATGTTCTGTGCCAGCTTCCTATTAGATACATTAAATATTGGTAGTTGCTGTTATCCCACAGGAAAAACTTTTCATCTGAGAGGCCATTTCTAGTTACTTTCTGGAGTAGCAATAACCACAGCCCTGGCTGGGTGCTGGAAATCAGGGGAGATCCCTGAGCTGGGCAGCAGCTGCTCTGTCCTCTCTTTGGTAACCATCACTGTCTTGCTGTGGTTTCCTTTCATTTTTAAATCTGTTTTTGTTTTTGGAGGCTGGTCTGAATTCTGGATTAGCCCCAGAAAAGGAACTGTGGAGATGAATTGTTTCTAGAATAAGTGTGTTACCTGAAAATGGGAGTATACTGAGTTTTGTTTAGTAAATTCACCCCCTTTAAGGGGGACCATTGCTTTGGAAATAAATGAAGAACATTAAATTGGAGAGCCAGGCTAATTTATCCTCTGAACTCCTGTCTCAGCCCAGCATCCTTCTGGAAACTGAGCTGTTTAAGTGAAAGCTGTCAGAGTTATTGTGACACTATTAGGAAGTGCAGTGTAGGTATGGCCAAGTCAATGAGAAGCTTAATTTTAAATTATGTATCTGCCCGCAATTCTGATATTTTCTTTGACATTCTTTGTGTTTCAGGATGCTCAGCACAAAAGAAACTTCTCATTGGATGATGATGACCTCGAAACACGACTCAATAGTTGGAATCTTGGGGTAAAATAAACTGAGTACTTTACTTATTTATTAACTTGCAATGGGAACTCCTCAGTCTGCATTCTGAGCTTAGCCAGCAAAACTTCATGTGGGAATCAGTCTCCTAGAAATGAATTGCTAAGGCTTGGGAAAGTTATTTATGAATGTGTGAGAAGGAAAGATTAAAATTTTAAGTAATAATAATTGTCACTTATTTAATATAGTTACTCATAAATCAGGCAAAATAATGACTGCTGGTCAAAACCAAGAGTCTTAGTCTGGTAGAAATTCAGACTATTTCTTGGTGACTCTATAACATTATTTTTTATTTATACTTGTATAAGTGAAAGAAGAGTTTGGCTTTCTGTGTTTATTTTTTTAACCAATACAGAATTTGAAAGCCACTAGCAACTCAGCTTTTTTTGGTCAGTGTGCCTCCTTATGAAAGTGTTCACGAGGCCTTTCTGTGTGTTCACCTCTTTCTTTCCCTTTTAATAATTCAAATTTGTTACTCTGGTGAGACTTTATTCCCTTGGGTGTATTTTTTGTGGTATTAGTCCGTGATGGTCCTAAGGTCACAATGAAGAACCTCTTCTCTGTAGCTGTATTTTAATATTTTTTCTATTGTGTTGATTTGTCTTTTTTGTAACCCTTTCACTTGTACCACCGACTCTTTAACCTATTTCATTAGGATTCATATCCTTACAGCAATTTAGTTTTATTAAGATCACTTTGATTTTAACAGGGAGGTTTCTTCTTTCTTTTCTTCCTCATTTTATGCTTATTCTCACAGATTGGAAGCTCACAGAGTTGCAGCCAAAGTTAGGAGTGATGAGAGCGAGTTTAATGAAATAGTCCAGCCTTGGTTTTTGAAAAATAATCATGTATTTTCATGTTGTCATTTTAATCAGCTGCCAAATGATCCTTATTCTTCCTACACTATTGTCAGTCCAGAGGGATATGACAGCATTTAAAAATCTTGCCTATTACACTCCAGGTTTTTCATGGATGGCCAAGTTCTCTTCAGTACAATCAGAAATGATAACAGAGAATATTCCTGTTTTTCTGTCTTTCTTGGTGTTTCACTTGCTTTTTCCAAGCTGAAGGTGGGGATGGGTGAAAATGTCAGCACTGTACAGGTGTCTGAAACAAAGGTGCAAGCAGTCACTTGCAGATTTTGGATATTTGGGCTGTATTTATACATTGGATGATATGAGCAGAAAGCTGTAATACCTGGAGCTTTTAAAGCGGCTTTAAGGGGGAAAACTTGCTCATGGCCATTTTACAAATTACTCCCAACTCGTGCTGACAAAGAATCTCTTTATATCCTGCATTTTTATATCAGTGTCAATCTGTCTGGCTGCTTATCTCTTATCTCTGTCATTTTATTTGTATTTTATTTCTTCTCCTAATTGAAATTCCAGTTTGCAATCATGTTGTGTTGATAATGGCTGGTTATTAAACTGTGATGATCCTCTGCTGATATGGGAGCTCCCTTGGATAACAAATTGGCTACCGTGGCACATAAATCAGTTTTTCAAGTCTCCTCTCCAGGGATGGTAATTAAATAAGTCGCTCATGAGAGACTTTGATTGCCTGATAAGACTTGTTGGGAGTTACCTGACAAAGAGGATTGAAGGTTGTAAAAGAGAGGTCTGTGAGGGCTTGTGCTGAACAGCATTTCCCTGCTGTGGATCATGGCCTCCAGTGCCTCCTGAAAGGGTCAGGAAGTTTTAAGTGCAGTGTCACACTTAAAGAATATGTCATTACTAAAAATAAAAAATCCCACTAAATGATCGCAGCACCTTGGAATCTGTAGGATTTGAGTGTCAGATGTGGCTGCTGTTATTTGCAAGCATTTAAATTGCCATGGCAGCATCTTGCTGTTCTTTAATTGCTACTCCCAGCTGCAACCCGTTTGGGAAACTTAATTTACCGTGATCCCACCTCAGATACAGAAGACCCTTGACCCAAAAAATACTTCAGTAGTGGGGAAATATAAGGAGATACAAAATGGCCTTCACTTTCAACTGCCTGGGCTGAAGAACAGTTGTCTTGAAAAGCTTTTCAAATTTTCCTTGGGTTTTTTAGGTTATAGAAATCTTTATACAAGGATTTTTCTCAGTAAGAATCTGTGTAATTTTAGGAAGCTGTGATGAGTATTTCAGGCAAGGATATATGGAGACCATGCTTTTATCCAAGAATATGAAAATACCCAGCTAGGTACACACAATGGTGAGACAACTGTGGAGTCTTCCAGCTGTGATGTGCTGCTGAGACTTCACTGCTCCGGCTTGGGCTTGTCTGGATTGCAATGACCAGTTATAAACTGGTAATTTATTTTTACTGTTATCTTTCAGCCTCCTGCTTCTTTAAGACATTCCAAATTTCCTCTTCTTCAAAGCTCTTTTATTTTTAAGGTCACATGCTGGATGTGTTTTCAGTTTTTATGATATACCTACACCAGTGATTGAGGGTTTTTTTTTAATATATTATTATTAAAAACACCGTGAAAAGTTTTGGGAAATGCTTTTATGATTTCTCTACTAAGCAGAGAGGTCAAAGCTTAACAGTGTAATCTGGAGGTGTCAGATATTTGTTGTTAATAATAACATTTTCTACAGGAGAAGTAAGTCTGTTGTGTTACTTTGCTGATATTGTTACTTTTTGTGAGTAATGAAAGAATTTTCCCCTTTTCCTCGCAGCATTCCTGATTATCCCTATCAGGCATTTTATTGTTCAAGTTCTTTAGATTCTAGTCAGGCATGAGTAGATGTTTGAAAAAAAAGTTGAGTTTTGATAGTGATAAATATGCCTTTCATACATGGAATACTAATTTATGCTCATTTTACATACCTTATAAAATGTGTTTTTCTTAGCCTATACTGACTCTTATCTGTACTGATGTGGGGACTGTCCTTTATCAGGTGCTCCTGCCTTGAAGCTGCATTTGCAATGTAGAAAAGCAGAAATCCTTTTGTATTGGTGTTTGAAGGGAAAAGTTGCAGGGCCAGGAGCTGAGACAAATAAATACCAATAATCTTTGGTTACGTTGTTACTTTGAACTTTCTTTGTTGTTCTTAAGCCATCTTAGAATACAGCAAAAGTAACCTGGGCTAGGGGAATGAGAGGAACTTGAAGGTCCCTTCCAGCCCAACCTTTTCTGTGATTCTGTGATCTGATTTTATGAACAGCTGTCAATAAACCTCTGCATGTTGTTGCAGCTCCAGTGCACTTCATAACTGAGGGGAAGGTGACCATCTCCCATTTAGGTCTCAAAAATTATTAAATACTGTGAAAGTTGTGTAGTGACAGGAAAAGAACCTCACTGAATAATGGAATTAAACTGCCTTTCCCCCCCTTTTTTTCCCCTTGTAAATCAGCTTTTTAGATAGTAGACAAACATGATTTTTGGATAAAAAATTTAAGTTACGTAAAGGAACAACAATGAATTAAACCCCTGCAAATTCTTACCTCACCTGCCTCTCTGTTTCTCTCCCTCTCATGATGCTTCTGTTACAGTTTCATTTGTCACTGAATTGTAGCCAATTATAGGTGTGACAAAGCATCTCTTTCAAACGTCCCAGGAAATTCAGCACATCATTTTAGGTAGAAAGCACACAAAGAGATTGTACCCTGGGGAAGCAGCAAAGGGGTTTTTAATCAGGGAGAATCAGGATTTTTCATCACTGGAATTCAGCCAGGACAAGAATTAACTCTTTAGCTTTTACCAGAAGTGATGTGGGACTGACTGGACGCTCGGTCTTGCCCAGAAGAATTTTTCCTGAGAAATGTTATTGCCTAATAAAGGTTTGAGAAGACTTAGACCAAAGAAATTCCGTGGTTGGTGACTGTGTTCCGTTCCCCTTCCTTGGAGCGAAGTGTTATAACACAGGGTTAACTGGATGGGAGCACTGGCAATTCCTGGGAGGCTGCAGCAGCAGTGGATGCTGTGCTGCTCTGTGTGCTTGGCTCACATCTGCCTGTGTCCTTCCAGTCTAGTTAAGCTCAACCATTTCTGCACAAGCCATTTGATTATCTTTTGTTTGGTTTCTCAGTCTGGCTGCTTACTATAAACATACCTACTGTATATGTTGTGGCCTTGGAGGGCAGCAGTGCTGGAAAAACTTTCCCACAGTGAGCTCCAAGTGGTGTTGTGACTTCAAAAAAATAAATTCAACTTCCATGCTGACAAACAACCTTCATGTGCTTTAATGTCCTTCCACTAAGACTGCAGAAGCAGCATTAAAGTGAACTTCCCTACAAATTATGATGTTAGATAAGAATGTCCTTACTCAAATTTCCTGAAGCTACTCAGCAGTTATTTCTGTAGGGAGCATGCTGGCTGGCTGGGTTTGGTAGATTAAAGTAAGAATTTAGGGCAAGGTTCAGTTTAGTTGTTTACCATTTCAAAGTCTTAAGTGTTCTTAACTCTTTCATGTGTGTTTTTGCCATCCTTGTTTTGAAAACAATCACATTTTGTCTTTGAAGAAGCTTCGGGGGGAATGTGCAATGAGCCTGCAGATGCAAGTGTGGGGTTTTTTTTTCCCCCTGAATCTTAATATTTACAATATTCTGTGAGCAGACTGACACAGGCTACAATTGGGCATTATTGGAGATAACCATCCCTGGATAAACATCTTCCAAAGAGTGGAACGTGACTTTGGAGGGGTAGTTTGGAACCATGACTTCAATGTTGTCATTGTTGTGGTATTTACTGAGCAAAGGAGCAAAGCTTTGCTGGGAGTTTCTGGACTGGGATTGTAGTACACAGAAAGCCTGGACAATATTTTCAGCCTGAGGGATGGAAAACAACTGATGAGGATGAGACTTGTGGAAGTGCTTACAGCTCCAAATTGTGCTTTTCCTGCACTGTCCTTGCTTTTGGGAGAAACCACTTCAACTTTTGTCAGTGCTTCACTTACTTGCACTGGTAGCTTTAAAATTGTATCACTAATAAATATTTAGTTTTAACCACTTTAGATGTTGTTAAAATAAATAGAGATTCAAAATATTAATTTTAAATTACGGCTAATTTGCCTGAAATGCATGCTTGGAATTTTATTTTTTATGTACATTTCTGCAATACTTTTTTTTCAACTTAAGAATATATGTATATTTGCATGAAGTAGATTATCTCTGTTAGGGGATGGGGGATTTCTTCATGGGGATCTGATCCCCCAACACCTTTACAGCTCTGGTTTAAGAGAAGAAGAAAGTGACCATTGCAGTCCTTACAAATTGAAACATCATTTCTTGTCAGACTGCCTAATAGGACTGGAGAATCCAAAATCTTTTCTACAAAGAGGTTCAAAATACCATTTCTGTTAAGAAGTGGTATTTACAAATTAGAGTTCAGTTCTAGTTCAAATAAAGATGTCTTTCATGATGACATTTATTTGGTTCATACTCTTAAAAAAGCATATGATTTACTGCTCTTCTCATGGCAGTCCTTCAGTTTCATGCATATGTATTTTGGCTTGTCTTTGACCTTTTGCTTATTATTTTTAAATTTGTGTGTTTCTCATAAATACAGACTTTTTTTTTCTTTTTTGGGGCATTCTTTATTGTGATATTTGCTCTTTAATGTGGTCTAATTTTGAGAACAAGAATTTTTGCAGAAGACCAGCATGAAAAGAATGAATGTTGAGGCATTAAATGTTTACAGATCAGTTTAAGTGGATATAATCCACAACAAGTAACAAAGTGGGAACATTGAACTTCAAAGCACATATGGCTGCTGTTACAAAATCAAAAAATGCAAGACTTGGGCCCTATAAAGTATTGGAGACATATTTTCCTTCTTTCTCACAAATAAGTAGGATGTACCTTAGCTTTTCAGACTGGTTTTGAAGTGAAGGCTGCAAGCAGCTGACTGTCATGGTCAGATAAAGGATTTGAATTAATTGTAAATAGTTACAATAATTTTTAGCTTTAAAAAAAGCCAAAGTAAAGGGTGATTGTATTCATTCTGCATGAGAGAGAGAGCTTTGGGAAATAATTAAGCTTTTGAAACGTGGCTCTGCAGCCTTCTCCAGATTCCATCAGGTGCTGGTGAAGGCTTCCACTGTTCCCACTGATGCCAGACTGGGGAGTACCTTGAGCTTCTGGCAAACACCTTCAGCCCTGGGGATGATCAGGTGTGTGGGCTGGATGGGGAAGTGGCTAAAATGAGCTGGGAGGAGGAGTGTAATACCAGTAAAATGTAGATAGAAAATCCTACTGCAGGTACAAATGTGTAGGACAAAGAAAATCCTCCAAAATTTTTCCAGTTTGGAGTTTCTGTATCTTTTATTTCCCTCTCTCTTGATTTTCTTTTTCTTCTCCTCCACTGGGTCTCCTGTGGTTGATGCTCCAGGCTGATCCCACTCCTGTATTCCTCTCCTCACCATCACTTTTGTGTCCAAAATTCCTCATTTTTGTGGCAGTGGGTGCATCCAGGATTCCTTCATTCACTGGTGGCTGCTCATGGATTTTAATTGCCAACACAGGAAAGTTAAATGTAACTGTTTTAGTAAACTCCCTGACAATAAAGATAAATAGGTTATTCTTAAATTGTTGGTTTCTCGATGCTTTCAGCCAATGTATTAAAATATTGGATAATACTGGTCATTGAAATTGCATGGATGTGTTAAATGTATCTGCAAGGAGTTCTGGGTGAAATGTCACAACTCCTCAACAGCACACAGAAATCCTACATCACCTTTTGGGACAGGAAATTAATCACACTGTATCAAATTGAAATTTCAGAGCGATTAAGCCTCTTTACCACTGATAAATTCAACACACAAATTTATTTCATACTACTGCAGAAAGTGCAAGCATTTGATATATTTGCCATGCCTCGTAGATCAACCTAATCTTACAACTTTTTTTTTTTAATGTGTGTTGCAATCTCATTCATATTCCAAATCTCACTGCCACATTTTACAAGATTATACCCTTGAAAGCTTTTTTTTGGGCTTTCTGCTTTCTCTGTGATCTGATGTTTGAGCCTCATCATCTGAGAAAATGAGGAAGATGGAGCTGTTTGATAGAGGAAGTGGGCTGGGAACAATGTTTTGTATCCAGTTCTTAAAAATAGAGATTAAGATAGCTGTTTTAATTATACAGTCATGTTAATGAATCATTTCCTTATGTTTTGTCTCTATAAGTTACATGTGTGGCTGGAGTTCCAATGCACCCAACTGTAATTTTTCAAAAGCTCCAGATTTTAATCAATATAATCTGTAAATTTATTGTATCTTTATACTGATTTAAATGAAAATTTAACCAATAAAGTTGGGAATCTTTTGCATAAGCCTATGTATGTAGCTACCAAATATTTTTATAATATGCACTGGTGGAATTTTTACAACCACAAGAGTTGGGAGGAAAAAAAAGTGCAATTTTTGATCCATTTACATTATCAAACTTGCTGAGTAGATTTCCAACCAGATGATATCTTAGGAAGATTTCCTATTTTTATAACATTTAAGGCATGTTGAAATCTCATCTATGGTTCTTTGAGTAATGGAGTTGCTGTGCTAGATACAGTTTAATTATGATGCCTTGGGTTAAATCAGACATTGTTGACCTGCTGATTTTTCTCTGCCTTGTTTTTCAGTTAGAAAACCCCAGATACCTGCGAGAAAAACGGGTGCCAATGACTGTGGTAGGTACTCATATTCCCTTGATATTTCAGAAGGGCTAACAAACATTTTATGTTATTTTTAATTGCTGGTCAGGATGGATTGTACTTGAATTTACTGTTTTTGACTTCATTGGTTGTTTTGAACTTTTTCTTCAATAGATGACACCGAAAATTGGCCTTGGGCAGAGCAGCCCCTGTCGGCACCACCAGGTGCTGTTTCAAACACAGGAGAAAGAGGTAGGATTCTTTTAAGGCATTTTCCTTGGAAATTGGGCATTAACAAGGAAGTTATTGTAGCAGAAAAATCTCATGGAAGAGAAACTTGCTGAAGTGACAGGGCTTATCATTAAATAGTTCATGTATTTCCCAATTATTTAGGGAGTAAAAAAAGATTTTCTGAACACATTTACTGCTCCTTTGAAAGAATTTTTAGTGGAGAGAAGTTTGAGTTCTAAGAATTTTCCAAATTATCTTTTAATAGAGGCAGTGGAACCTTTGATCTAGTGAGGACTTTTGTTTACTTCCTATATACCTTTTAAAATGAGCAGATTTTGACCTCATTTCTGATAGGAGCTACATTTTTCCTGTATTTGCCTCATTGAGCTCCAATCCTCTTTTGATCATACGGGGTTTTATTTTACTTCTTTGGATCTTGGTGAATTCCTGAGATTACTGTCCAAGCTTGGCAGTCTAATTCTCTCACACCACGTTATTTTGCTTTGAATGTGTGTAAAAGTAAAATTTTGTGGGCATTTTCACCTTTTTCATGCTTTAAGGAAGTCAGCTGTCTGAGATATTTTGTCACAAGCTGCTCATTTTATTTAACACATTTCTTCTTCTGAAAGGCAGTGAATTAATGGGCAGAAAAGAAACTCAAGGTGCATTAGGCAAAGGGTTAATAGAACCCCAAACCAACCAACCAATCATAAAAAAACCCCAGCAAAACCCCAGATCAGCACTGCTGTTTGCCCTTCAAATTTCTGATTTCAGCCATATGCTCTTGGAAAATTGAGATATATGTACATAGTTCCCTATTATCCAGAAGGATCTAAAGCCACAAAGGACCCTAAATATGCCTGAGTTGGGGAGGAAAGGGCATCATCAGCAAAGCAGGGAAATCATCCCTCCTTCTCCTTGGTATCTTGTAAAGACATGGGTTGGGACTGTCCTGAAGTTACTTTCACGACAATTCAGAAAACATCTTTGCAGAGATACAGAGGAGGGTAAAACTGGTTGGCAGATCCTTCAGTTGTTAATCAAATAAGGTGCATGAAATGTTTCCTGGTGCTACCTGGCTGCCTCACTCTGTGCTCAAACAAGCAGTTGCACAATCCATGTGCCTTTCACTTTCTCTGCTCTGCCATTGACTGCTCGTTTCTATTGACAACGTTCAAACCACCAGTGCCTCAGGATGAGGCAAGGTTTCATAAGATGTGAAAATAGCCCAAGAAATAAATAAATTGAAAGCACAATGTTGTCATTTAAACAATATTTTCAAATTAAATAAGCAGGAATNTCCTCTAAACCACACAGTAAAAATCCAGGACTTTTTGCTAATGGTGCTCCACTGTGGGCTGGTTTGAACTGGAAAGGTTACAGACAGTGTTTCACAATCACCATGTGTGTGCTATTAACGAGAAAACTTAAATGTGTTTTCATCTTACTTTGTTTGTGAAGCTCAATTAGGAATAAAGTCCTTTTCATTTATAGAACGTGAATGTATTACCAGAGAAATGGTGCTGTACAAAAGGGTCCGGGGGAACCTTTAACTGTTCTCAACCTCTTTGTAGTACAACGGGAGAACATAAAATAGGATAACTGTGGGGTTTTTTGCTTTTAACCTTTAGACCTTTGTTCATAAAGCATTCCTGCACCTGTTTAGAGTCTGTAATGCTGAACACATGGCCATGAGCAGTGAGAACCACATCACAGCCCTGCAAGGACGCTGATGTCGTCAGGCAGCGGCTTTGAGTCATCTCTTCCCCAAATACTTCTGACATGGATTAAACCATTTGGGAAATGGCCATTACTGAAAAATCAAGGGTTTAAACAAGGGAGATGCAGCCCAACAGGAATATATCTGTGTTCAGCAGGACAGCAGAGCACGACAGATGGGGTGATTGGGCTGTCTTGATAAAAAGGGAAAATGTCCCTTTGAACTTCACCTCTGGCCAGAGCTCCATGGGGCAGAGGAGGAGGGAAGGAAAAGTATGATTTGTGCTTTTTCAGAAAAACAGATTCAGTACCATTGCTAAGGTACAGGTTTGGAATTCTTCTGGAATGACAAAATAAAATTAGCTATGTTAATAAACTGATTTCTTGTAACCTTTCTCAAACAACCAGTTTATCTGATATATCACTTGAAGACATTTTGGTGTTTCTTTAAAGCAGTTCTCTTTCTTAATTTTTCATTTTGTCAGTCTTACTTATTCTTAGCATTTTTTCTCAATTTCCTTCTGTTTTATTATTTTGTAAGCAAAGATATTTATTTATCTGATCTCAACAAAGGAAACCTAAACAAATCAGGGGCATATTGGAAATAATTTTCACTTACCAGTTGAAGGTTATAGCTGGTGTAAATTTTTACTGAGTTGTATACCAGCTCCTAATTTATTTATTTTTCAGACAAACTGGCAAGCCTGATGCTTTGTGCAATAATTATTGTGAAGCTTCATCTGTCTGGGTTAACTGAGAACATTCCATTGAGTGTTTCCAATGTTTTTGTTGACTTTATCACTGTGCTCCTGTCACTTCTCTGTTTTGATTTTTTGGGAATCCAGTGATAAAGCCTTTGGACACTGGAACCACTGGTGCTTTTCCAGCCTCTTGTGTACTAAAGCAGCCCAGGCTAAAGGTCCTGCTGCTGTGGGGAGGAGGAATTCTGGGGAAGGCAGTGGCTGAGTTTTCAGGAGAACACCTGTGGGATAACTTCCACCAGTTCATCATGTGGGGTGAGGAATGAGGAAAAGGAGAGATGAGCTGGGGGTGTAAGATAACAGAGAACATAGAGAATGGGAAAAACACTTTTTTTTCCCCCCTGAAAACTCATCTTCGTGCTTCAAGGACCAGAAAAAATGAAGAGTGTTTTATGAGTTTATGATTCAAGAAGTCTTATCTTTAGGATGCAGCCTTTTTAAAAAGCTATTTAGGACCTTCATCTTTGTAATCTTTATTTATGTTTTTCTCCTTTTATTTTGGGAATGAGCACTCGCTTTTACTGCATGACACAAATTTTGTTTATAAAGATCATCAAGCCTTTATATGGTTTTACTGCACCAGAAGTGTTGGGATCTAGTGATATATTCACATGAAGATAAAATCTGCAGTGCTGATATAGTTAAGTCGTGGTCTGGCTAAAAGTGCTCTGGATTGAAGGTGTTGAAAGCAGCAGATTTACTGTGCTTCTCACTTATCTGGCAGGAGATTATAACTTGAAACAGAGCAAATTGCATGAGGGCTGTGATAGGGATTTCCCCCAAGAGGGACCATATAGAGAATGCAGGAGAAGGAATGCAGGGAGGAAAGAAAGTTGTAAAAGTTGGGAGGGAGAGTGAATAAGACTGGCTGGTGTTAGCATGGAAAAGAGAAGGGAAAGAACATTTGAAGATAAAAAGTCCCTGCAATTAGGAGATGGTGATCAGTGAGCATTGTCCTGCTGGGTTTGATTTCTTCCTCTTAATTGCCCTGTTCCATAGCAAAGTATTTAAATCTATGACATTCATGCCAAATTACAAGCAATAAATAAACCCAATATGGAGACAGTATCCTAAAACAAGAACTCTGGTAACTAAACCACTGTAAAATTAACATTATTGTGCCTTTAGCTATGTGATGGATTTGATATTTTTCCTCATTGAAAAGCAATATTTTTGTCCATATCTTCCAAGGATGGTAACAAAATATATCAGTATTGTTCTCTTGTGCTTTATATTGAATTAGAAGTGTGTGCTCATGTCTGTGTGTCTCTAGAGTTTAAATCATGGTGGATGGTGTATAAACATTTGTGTATGGAATCAGGAGAGCTGGATACAGCTCAAGGAACCTCCTCAGATGTGTGAAGGGGCTGTTTGTGCTTTTTAATGACAGGAGGAGCCTGTTTTTGATGAGCTTTCTGAAAGCATTTGAGTGGGCCCAAAAGCTGAATCTTACAATAACTGGAGCTTCCTGTGCTGGAATTTTTTTTTCTTCTCATCCCTCTGTTCTTCTACTTCTTTTTTGCTGGTCTCCTTCCTTTGTCATCCTGTTCACTGGGGGCTGTCCAAGCCATACTTCTGCTCCTCGATGTCACACTGATTTCCAGGGATAAAGATTGTAAAGGTTTTTAATTCTGGTGAATGTTCTTGTTAAAATGTAAGAACGTGTGTTGATTAGTGTTCACATAAGTGTGGCCCATATGAGGGGGCAAGAAAAGGCAGATATGACATAATTATGGCTTTCATAATGATTTTCACTTTTCTATAACTTTTTTTCTTATGCCAACTGCATCTGAAAACACAGTTTTATTTCCTCTTGAAAATATTCCAGGCAGTGACAGCGACTATTTTCTGGTTCATTTGAATTTTCTTCTTTTCTCCACAACTCCTGTGTCTGTTTTGAATGCAGGGTGTGATTTATATGGAGAATCCAGTTGTAAACTGATTCTCACCACTGAGTAATGGTCCCGGGTAGGAATCTGTTTGTTCATATTTAAAATCACAGCAATCTTGACTGCTGCTAACATGATTACTGGCTGATTAATGTCCTGCTCCCAAAAACATGTGCAAGTTGTCCGTTTTGTTGTGTGTGAGGAAGTCACATCCTGCCTTGCTTTGATAACTCTTCAGAATGTAATGTAATAAACCCCAAACCTTATTTTATTGCTAAGCTGGTGTGAGACACACAGTGGATGTCAGGATGAGATATGTTTTCATAAACTGGCTGCTGATTTATAATTCCTGATACCAGTCAGGCTGGTTGTGGAGATCTAGATGTACATGTACA
>VZTR01017102.1:401952-527764 GCA_013400775.1 Chaetops frenatus | reverse complement strand
CTATGTCTTTAATTATTGCACATATGGGCTGGAGACATTGAGAAAGATCAAAGGGGTAGGTTAGCAATTCAAACTAGTGTTTTAACCAGTAGAATGTCCAGATGGTTGCCAAGCAGCTGGGAATTAATCTTTTGCTGCATGATTAATCTCTGCCTCAAAGTGTGTCTCTCTTAAAAAAAAAAAAAAAGGAAGAAAGTTTGATTTATTTTTTTTTTCATGTATAGATTCTGATTTTTAAGGGAGAAAAGACATTGACTAGAAAAATTAGGTGCTGTACACTGTTATTGCTATGTGTTGCACTGGTGAAAAGAAGGTAGGAGTACAGTTTTAGTGGCTGGTTTAGGAGATCTTGAAATGAATGTAGAAAGTTCAGTAACTGCTAAAATACAGCAGAAAAAATGAGAGGAATAACATCGAGGTTAAAAAAGTCAGTATGGTTGACTCAGTGTATTCACCTCATTCACTGGACTGGGCACTGTGCAGAATTCCAGGGAATTCTCAAGTCCCTTCTGTTCCATTCATATTTCACTAAATCCCTCTGAAATCTCTGTGGTTGCTGTACGTTCACAGGTCCAGCTGGGTTTGGTTCTCAGTGCTGGCAACTGAAGATACAGCTTGTTGCATTTTTGGGCTGTCTTTTATGAAATTGCATCTAATACTGCTGTGTCTAAGCTTTTTAAATTTCTAAACATACATTGGACTTTGTTTGGTCCTTGCTGATGTCAGTGTCTCCCACTGGTGGCAGATGTTTGTTCCATGTGGAAGTGGGACCCTGCAAATAAAGCTGTTAAATAACATGATGTGTTGTAGTGCTAATATCCATGTTAGTTTATTGGCCAGAGAAAACATCCTTGAGAGCACAAATACCATTTCCAGTTCTTACAGTTGTTGGGACAAAGAGCTGTAAGCATTTCTCCTTCTTCCCATCACCCCCAACATGGAAATCCATGAAAAATACATTGTTCTCTCTTGAAAGAGCCTAATGACATTTACATATGAATAAGAACAATTGTCCATTCAATTATTTTTCTGTATCAAGCAAACATATATTAATTTCAGTGTCATTTAAAAAGTCAGATTTTTCTTGATGGGAGAAGCTGGTAAGATTTGATTTAGCACAAAACCTTTAATTTTCAGTGGCTATAAAAATGAGGCAATGTCATATAAATTTTGTAATTAAGTGAATGTCTAGTTTCCCATTAAAGAGTAATGTGTAAAAATATTGCAACTGGAAGTAGCACTTATATAGTTTTTAAAGAGTAAAGATACAAAGAAGGGTAGATATGTGGAGGGAATTATAAATGTTTGTTAGGTCAAATAATACAGTTCAGATTATAAACATGGACTTTTGTGGAGGGAGCTTTGAATCTGGGCAAAATGCCATGTTTATAAAGGGCCTTTTTACATTCTAATTTCTGGCTGTTCCACTTGTTTGATGCTGGTTTTATTTCAGTCCATCTCTGGTTTATCCTGAGCTCTTTGCAACAGAGACTTTCCAAGACATCCAAGACATCACTTTAGTCATTGCATTGGGTAAAAACATTTGTGATGTTCAATGCTGTAATTGGAGTGGTTAATGATGAACTGTTTCAAAATGTAGTTATAAATTTGTTTATTTTTCTGAAATGAGAAGTGAACAGTGTTTTTTCCACATCCTGTAAATGGAGCACAAAGTTTTCAGCAGTTCCATTTGAAAATGGATGATTAATTCTAGTATGATTAAAATTTACATTTACTGTAGAAATGTCTGTTCAAATATATTGTTATGGAATATTATTTTTTTCCCTGTTTTTCACACAAGTGATTTTTTTTTAAATACTCGGAGTCTTATATTGCTGTAAAATGTGGAAAATATTAATATACCTCAAAGCTAATCTTAAAAATTTTTGAGGGTACAGTTTGATACAGAAATAACACAATGAGATCTGACAGTTTGTTCATGAAGTGAAATACACTGTTCCAAATTACCTTAGTCTGAAGACAGCATGTATTTATAATAAATCTTGACTGTTTTGCAAGTCCAGTCTCTTCTGTCTTGGTCTTCCTGTATGCTTTAAAACACTGTATAAATTATCAATATTTATTATTTTAACCCTGCATGTGAAAACTGAGTAAGCACAGTTCAGTAGAAAGTTCGAGTTGTTTGTTGATGTTTTTTAAGAAACCTTTTTCTTCTGTGGAAATATCAAAGCTTTGTGTGCTGTGCACTGATTCCTTTTAGCAGCTGCAGAACACCAAGACAAATAACTTTTGTCGTGTACTGTAAGATATACAAGTCATTGTTCTGCATTGTTAGTTCTTACTTTGAAGTTCCCATTTATTGTTTACATCCTTCTCCCCCTTCCTCGCTTCCTCCCTCCCTCCCCCATATATTCATAGGCTTGGAAAAAAAAAACCTGGCAAGCAACAAGTTCTGTTTTGTCAAATAGCCAAAAACCCAATCTGATGGATGTCAAAGCTCCAGGATGCCCCCCTGGCCTGAGGGTGAGCCCTGGAATGAAGACAAGTGGGCAGGAGTTCAGTGGTTAATATTGCTAACCCACTTATTGATTTGCTTTTGAATCAGGTATTTGAATATTTTAACAAATATCTATAAATGGGGACAAGATGAATGTTTGTCTTCTGTCATTAAAAAGGAGAGATCACTTTTTCCGACCCCGGAGATTTATGAGAGTTGCAGGTTAGGCTCTGTCAGATTAAGCCTACCAATTATTCAATTTTCCCAGCACCTGAGCTGTGCTATGGAATCAGGACATTGATACCACAAAACCCCATTTTCAGGTAACTGTTTGCTGGTTTTGGTGGTGTTTTGTTTTTTTACATGAGGAAGAAAGTGTGACTAGGCACATAAAAGCAGCTCTGTTGCTACCACCCTTCATGGCTTTAAATAACAGGGAGAGCACAGATGTTTGACATCAGTATTGTTTACATGGCCTTAGGGTTTAATTGCCTCATTCTCTTTGTGAGGAGGATAAACAATGACAGAAATCCAAAGGAATGATGTTCAGCCAACAGTAATGGCTGCGTTTCATACATAGTTGCAAACTTCCCAACTATAGCTAAATATCTACACATTTTTTTCCCTTGTCTGAATGGTAACATGCCATAAATTTCATTTTCTCTGCTGCCTCTTAACTGCTGATAAAAGATATTAAAACCAACGAGCATGAACGCCGTAAATTGCATTTAACAAAGTGAACAACTTAGGAAAGTTGTTTTTATTTGGTTTCTCTAAAACTCTTTGAAGGTCTTTGGTACTGCTGTAGGTTATTTTGTTTCTTAATATGTTTAATAAATAAAGTCAGGCTGAAGTGCAGAGGGCAGTGCATGGAAGAGCAGCACATGCAGTTACCTAGAGCTGTTCCACAGGAAATTGGGACAAGCTTGAGATTTGACATTTGGGATCTGTGGACAGGCTCCACCTCGGTTTGTTGTGGTTTTAATTTGAAAGATATTCCTTGATTGAAATTAGTATTTAATGATGTGCTTCAGCTTTCAAACGGAAGGGGAGGCATTTCACTCCCAGCTGGGAAGAGCTGAGCCCTTTTGCTTCCACCCCAGCCTTCATGAGATCACTGCATCAAATGTGTTTACATGACTCAATTTTTTCTCGACGTATGCGGTGAGATTGGGAGTCTGTCTCAGAGAGAGGGTGGGTCAAAAAGCAGATTTGGAAATGAACCCAGTGCTCCAGCCTTTGCTATAGGATGCTGTGGTATTGTCCTCATGTTTTCTGGCTTCTCCAGCACAAGGAATTGAGTGCAGGATTTTTAAACCAATATATCATTATTTTTACATCAAGTGCTCAAATGAACACTTCCAGAAGTTGTGGTGAGCATACATGTGGGGTTGGAACTATGGACCATTACAAAATTCAAATGTTTTTGGAGATTTTTAATATTTTGTTATATTTATTTTACCAGTTACTTGGTACAAATTCAGCTTTCCTCTCAAAACTAGCTGAAAAGTCCATGTGCACATCAACTATTGAATTTCAGACAATTTAATATGGGACTTCTCACATTTCTTTAAATTGTAAAGGAAAAATTAAGAAAGTTGTGGCTGAAGCCTGGTGCTGAAACTTCAGAATTTCATTAAGTTTATAGAAGTTGAGGATCTTGAGTGCTTTTGAAGGTATGACCTTTTCAGCCCTCACCTGATGAGGAGTTGGTCTTTGGGATTTTTCATATAAGATATTGTTTTATTATTTTATTTCTAATATTCAGAGGAAAACAGATCTACTTTGTTATTACAGCATTTGCATTCATTAAGGGCTGATTTCTGTATCTTGGACACATTTTTCCCAGTTTTGTTGCAATTAGCTCTTCTTTTTGGTAAGCAGTCCCAAATCTGTGCCATTTTAAGAGATGGCTGTTCTGGTGTAATGAATTAATAAGGTAAAATTGATGGGAACTGGTGCAAGTGCAAGGGTGGTGCTAAGGGGAAGATAATTGAGAAGTGGGAACCAGCTTCAAGTACAGGGAGTTCTATTGTCAGCCTGGGGGAAAACATCCTGTGGCTGAGAACAGTCACCAGCACTTGAAAATATATATGCCCATCTTTAATCCAAGTGAAATTCTAGATTTTGATTTATTTTTATGTTATTTCAGTGTACAGAATAATCAAACTTAGACCAGCTCTCGGCTGATACAAACCACCAAGGATCCATTTCCATCAGCCAGGACATTCTGATGTTATTAATGAGTTTAAAATGTAATCTGTGTGGATTTAGTAGCTGTGTGAGGGCTGTACCTCAGTCATTCATAAGCTTTTAATGTAATTCAAAGTTGGAGCCTCTTTCATGTTTAGTTTCTGGTATTTGTGTTTTTACCAGACCTTCATATTTATTTATGGCATGTTCACAAGCTGTCTATCTGCAAGTGGATTAGTCTGCTCTTTTTATTAAATCAACACTTATTCATCACCTGGTACTAAGATTTTCTTCTATAATGTCACTTTGTTGGAACGATATACGCATATATTTCTTTTCATATATACATACGTGTAGATTTCATGAATAGAAGATGCATTTTTATCGTGATGCTTATTTTGGGATGATAAAAGAGTTGGCTGGCAGCTGAGAATATGATTTATTTTCTTTGGATTAATTGTCAACCTAACTTTTTTTCCCCTCCCCCATTAATTTGCATAAGACTATGTGCAAACAGCTGGGAGATGGATTGCTTTATCTGTGGTGTAATAAGTGGTGGTTGGGTATCAATTAATGAGTCCAGAAAATGAAACAATTTTCTGCTCTTCCGTCTCCTCTTTTCACTTCTTGAAGAGCCTTCTATGTTTCCTGCACAGCATTTTTGAGTTGGGTTTTTGTAGCTCACATTTTCAATAATAATGTCGTGATGTTTTCACACCTGTAAAACAAATGAATCATATAAAAAATGAATAATATGTACTGTGTTTAGCATTTATCTGTGTGAGATAAAGATTCATGCTTGAATGGCAACTTTGGATTAGTCAAGGGCACGGAAAATAAAGGCAGAATGATTAATGCTGTCAATTCCTTTGGAGTTTGTGAGTTGAGATCTTACAGGTCACGTTCTGAGTTGAGCTAAATAAAAATGTGGGAGCTGGAAGTGGCTGGGTGGTGATGGCAGTGCAGTGTTCAGCCTCGAGGTGGGGGGACCTCAGCACCTTTTAGAACACCCAAAGTCAAACACAAAGTTTTCTGTTGGCCAAAGAGCATTTAGAGTCATCTCCTGGAGGGGGTTTGGTCCTCCCTTTCTAAAGGCAGGGGGATCAGGGTTTGTCCTCTGGGAAAGCTGTTCAGTCCACTTTGCTTTCTGAACAGTGGATATTAATAAATGTAGGAGTGGAACAGCCCAAGTCTGAACTCAAGGTGTCACTTTTGGTTTCTAGAAAAGCCTGAGGAACACGGAATTCCTCTCATAGCTGTCCTGAAAACAGCCTTTACCAGCGTACTGAAAACATGCAGGAGATCAAAAAATACTTGAAAGATAGAAACTTAGACTCTAAGTAAGAATTGGCAATGTGTTTTTGTGTTGGAGGGGTTCAAGTACAGCTTTTAGCAAACACAAGCAGAGCAGGAAATGTATTTCAGTGATCCAATCCTTAATCCCATCATAAGTCACCTTTAAAAGGAAATGTGTTTATAATGTGAACTCTGTGAATAATAGAAAACAAACAAAAACAAACTTGCATCTGGGCTAAAGGACATTCTTTGTGTAAATGTAACACCTGCCAGAAGAAAAGAAAATGGGTTTACCAAACTTGGTATATTAACAGAAATATTAAAGTTTTATTCCAAAGTGTTTATTTAAATTAAGGATGATAGCTTGTTCTGGGCAGTAGCAGTTGTGTTTATTGCCAACTAAAACATCCTACAAATCCATTTTTCTGAAAAAGTGTTGTAGGATGGCATATTTTGTAAAATTGTATCAAATAAATACAAAAATATTGAGAAAATGACTATAAATTTTTCATAGAAGTTCTTTGTTAGTGACTTCTTGCTTTCTGAAAGACATAAGTGAATAATTAAAAAGTTATGAAAAGGTCACTGGTGTAATTAATTCTTTATTTAAATTTTGTATCTATTCTCTTTTGCTTTTAAAGCTGGAAATGAAAATGAAAATAGCAGAAGGTAAATTTCACGAAGAAAAACTGAAATTACAACAGAAGCACGATGCTGATGTTCAAAAGGTAAGAAGTGTTTGTATTTTTTCCCAAAAGCAGTATATTAAACAATAATAGAGACTATGATTATCATAAATATTTATCAGTTGTTCTTTAACTTCGTCACAATTGCAATTAATGTTCAGTGGAAGTAAAATTGTAGGTAAAAACTGGCATGAACTGAGAGGAATGCAGAATATTTTATGGTAACATAAACTTAGGAGGGGGGAAACACTTGCAGAAAGGAGATGAAAGTACAAAGCAACGTGCTTGTTAGAACAAGACAACCTATTTTGCCAGCATAACAACTTCTGTGGGAAATCAAACTCCTGATTTTTCTATTAGAGAGAAAACATTTATATTAGAGAAGAATGTGAACAAAATTGATTTTTCGTGGACAAAACACAAAATATAACAGGAAAACCACAGGTATATCATATATGTTCCTGCTCACACAGCAGCAGTGCTTGCTGTCCTGTCTCTGTTTTGATACTGTCTCAGGGCAGAGCCAGGCCACCAAACACCCCTTTATTTATGGTGTTGCATTTTCAAGGTTTATGCACTCTGAATTCTCGCAGCACTAACATGGTACCGGCTCTCTCGGTTACACCAGCTTTGTCTTTCTCGTGTCACATAACACCACTCCTGGGAGGATCATACCCATCCCAGACCATGCTGCTCCTTTTCACACCACGTTTTATAGGTGGGGTGAAATCCTGGGAGATACCAGGTGCCCCTGGCAGGGCTCTGAGCCCGGGATGGAGCGGGAATCCCAATCCCGGCGTCAGCATCACGGTGCCGATCCCACCACAAGCTCGGCAGCGCTCAGAGCCTCTGCTCTGCTTCCTAAAGACTGAGACACAGCCTTGGAGGAAGCTGCTTGACACAATTCTGGGGCACATCAAAGCCTCCCGAGAGGATGTTAATATTTGGTCAGGTGCATATTTGGCTCATCTGTTCTCAAGGCCTCGGAGCAGAAGCAGCAAGCAAAGCTGAGAGTCTAAAGGAAACAGCTTTGTGAGAATAAGAAATAGTTTAAATGCTTTCTCATCCCTTGAGTTGTCATCCCTTCCTAACTGATGTTAGAATTCCGTCTTTTGAAGTCGTTTAATAACGTTGGATATTTTAGAAAAGGTTAAATAGTGTCGTATTAATCTTTAAAGACACAAAACGTTTATTGCAGATGGAGTAATATTGTTTTAAGATGAAAGCTTCTGTTTGATAAGAGATTTGGGGCACTGTTATAAAATTTCTGCGACTTTAATCTTTATCTTAAACACAAAGTTTAAATTAAAATACTATCTCAAAGTGTGCAAATATTCAAGCTTTTTTTTCCCCCAACTCAGCCTGTACAGAAATGGGTGTAGTTACCCTCACATACTTGCTCTATTCCAGTCCATTGTTCCTTGGGATCCATGTGAGGAATTTCAATTGGTGAAGCACAAAAGACTGTAATGAAGTTCACCAACTTATTTAAATATTTCTTCAGTCTACTGAGAATTTTAGATGCTTTTAAATACTATTAGGCAGCGTAAGTATGAAAATCTTTTCTATTTGCAGTAGTAGCACCATGAAACTTCCAGACTCAACAAAAGCAGCGCTGGGTTTGCCCAGGTTTAAAGGAAACAAAAAGACTCACCTTAAAACATGAAACTCCTTTTTAATCTGCTTTTTCCTACATTTCTAAACCAGTCCTTTGTTTATGACTTGGCATTCATAGCTGGAAAAAGGATTTAGGTTCAGTCACTTAATCCTGCATGACCTGAGCACTTCTTGCAGACCAGGGTGTATCTTGTCCACTGGTTGTAGTTTGGAATGTTTTGAACTTCTCTTGAAATATTCTGAATTTTCTCTGCAGATTTTGGATAGAAAGAATGATGAAATAGATGTGCTGAAGTCCACCTACCTAAAGAAACAGAAAGAATCAGAGGAGATGATTAGAAAACTGGAGAAAAAAGGTGACTTTTGTCCTCATGGTTGTTTTCTATGTGGTGGTATTGTACTGCATTCTCTTGTGGCTGTAGGCTTGTGTGTTCCTTCTGCAGACATCCCTTCCTTCGTCATTTGCAGCTCTTGATTTAATTTTTTCCTTTAGATTTTGAGATTCTTGTCCAGTTGTCTCTGCTGTTTCAACCTAAGTGTTCCAAGAGGCCTGTGATCTATTACACTGAACACAGGTTTTATGAGCGTCCCCAAAAAAAGTTTCTTTGATGCTACTGAAATATTTTGGCCACTTATTTCAATTTTTTTTTGAATCCCTGTCTCAAAGTTCATTTCTTCATACATTCAGTACATTTTAATCAAACCACAGTGGGTTATTTTTAAGACTATCACGGCAGGAGATTTCAAACATGAGTAGTCTTGAGCGTGTCATGAGTACAAAACTCAACCTGAGCATGGCTTGTCAGCAGTTTTTCAATGTTAGTTTCTTTTAGAATTCCTTGGACTCCATGTGCACTATGGACTAAACCACAATGTAAAATAATACAGAAGTTTTGTAATCTATGTAGAAAAAGGGAGAGAATGCCATGTATTTTGTTTCCTGCTCCTTGGGAAAGTAATTTGTCCAGCAAGGGATCTGGGGCTGCGCTCTGTGGGCTGGTGGTTGCTTTTGGCTGGAACAAGTTGAGTTGGAGTCACCCACACTGTTCCAGGTAATGAAAACCCTCAGCCACTCCTGAAAAGTGAATATGTACCTGCTTTTTCCACTAATGATGATACCATCACTTGCAGTTTAAGTTGGGGAAGTTAATTTCCTTGTATATCTTGGGCATTCAGCCTTCACAAGAACCTTTTCTCCTAAGGATGCTCATGAGATCAGGTTAAAAATAACTATATTTTCTTGTGGTTACACAGAATTTTTCTGATTTGTATTTACTCCTTCAGAAGGAAAACTGTCTCTGAAATATTCTGTAATAAACAAAATAGAAACCAGAGAACACCTTGTAATATTGTAATTACACAGACTCTCAGTGCTACGTTTTCAAGCAGCACATGCATTAAGTATTTAAGACCCAAAAACCATCAGAAAGCCAGGTCAGTTGGAAAACTGACACAAACTGATTGTATCTATTGCCAACACTGAAAAATCCCAAAGGTCTTGAATAGTTGTTTATTTTTTCCCCATTTTTAACAGTTCAGACCCTTGTTCGTGAGTCCCAAGTTGTGAGAGAAGCCAAAGAGCAGCAGATAGTGGAGCTGAAGAAGATGTGTGAGCAAAGCAATGATTCCTTGAGAAATGAGTGGGAGAAAAGGGTAATCAACAACATTTCCATCCTTTGACAGACTCCTACAGTGTTTATCTGGGATAATACATGTTGTCTCTCAAAAAAATAAATATACAGAATAGGTTTTAGGGATTTTTTTTTTGCACTGATTTTATTTTCTCTTGGAGTAATCAAGACTCTTTTTGCTGCTGCCTTTACACCCAGCTGGTCACCCTGTTCCTGGGGTTCATCTGGCCTCCTGGCAAGTCTCTGGATGTATTAGGGAAGTGTTTATTTCTGGTTGACCTGACATGGAATTTTAATCTGGGTAAACCTGCTGCTACCTGCTGTCACAGTGATTCCTTTGGACTCTTAGTCTTGCAATGGGTAATGAATTTTTCAATGTATTTTTATTTATTGTTCAACTCAAGGCAGCAGCAAAGCAGAGGGAAGAGCATGTTTATTGTGAGACAGTGTCACCTTTGTCCAGATTATTGTCAGTATTTGTCTTGCTTCCCCCTCTCAGGAGAGGGAGGGTCACAAAAAGGACAAAGCCACCTTCCTTCATGAAGTTTGCTGTGTAATTTAATTTTTTTGCAGCCCTGCATCTAGAAATGAAGTTGGGTTTAATTCTTTCCTTCTTAAAGGCAAATCCTAATCATAAATCATGAAGTGTCCTTTGTGCTGAAGATCTTGAGGCTTCAGTGTTGAGTGGTTTTTTGTTTGGGGTTTTTTTTTTGTGGAATCCCAGACTGGTCTGGGTTGGAAGAGACCTTAAAGCTCATCCAGTGCCACCCCTGCCATGGACAGGGACACCTTCCTCTGTCCCAGTTTGCTCCAAGCCCCATCCAGCCTGGCCTTGGGCACTTCCAGGCATGGGGCAGCCACAAACATTTTTTGTTTTAGAGAAACAATATTTTCAGAGAGGACAGAAATGTGAATACCTGGGCTTTTCAGTGATTCTACTGATATGCTATAATAATGTAACACTTCTCAATACTAGTTACAGATGCCATTTGTCACTTGGTGCCCTTTTTCTGGTGCAGCTCCACGATGCTGTGGCTGAGATGGAGAAGGAGAAGTTCAACATGCAGAAGAAGCACACGGAGGACGTGCAGGAGCTGCTGGAGGAGACCAACGCCCGCGTGGCCAAGATGAAGGAGGAGTATTTGCAGCAGACACAGTCAACTGTAGGTTTGGCTGCAAACCTGCCACGACAGCAGCTGCCTCTTAAAATATTCAAATTCTGTGTCTTTGTGTTCAGGTGGACTGGAAGTGCCCAAGGCCAGCTTGGACAGGGCTTGGAGCAACCTGGGATGGTGGAATGTGTCCCTGCTCATGGCAAGGGTGGGGGGACAGATGATTTTTATGGTCCCTCTCAACCCAAACCATTCCATGATTCTGTTATTTATACACTTGCATCCTTATTTTCCATAGTGCAATGCAGTTGTTCTCCCCTGGGAGAGGGCACTGTCCTGGCAGCCAGTCCAACCAAGGATTCTATTCCCCAGATAAAATTAATGCCCTTAATTTTTTCAACCCTTCAATCAATGTTACACAGATATCTTAGAATCAGTCCTTAATTACAAATATGTCTCACTGCTTTTGATTCGAGTTAGCAGAACTTCTGTCTTTGCAGGTTTGTAGACCATTTATATTTTACATCTGTTTTCATAGAAATGTGACTTTTTACTCACCCACCTCCTCTTTGAATGAGCAAATCCTTCTGTTAGATGAAAGATCACATTAAAAGGATTTTAAAATAAGTATTGATTATTGTAATTTACTGCATTTCTTTCCTAGAATAATTATAAGCATGTAATCAGGTATAATCTGGATTTTGTGCCTGTTATAAAAATCATGCAAAAAACCAAAAAATTAACAAGTTACCTCAAAAAAAGTATCCTGTACTTTTCATCAGGGTGAGGTATGAAGTAAATTGAATGAGTGAAAAGACAATGTCAAAAAAAATTTATTCCTTTATTAATGAATGTTGAATTTAAAAATTAACATTCAGATCATGTCATAGGTAACAGTAAATACAGAGAAAAATGGACACAGTCTGTCAGCAAGATTGAATTTAAGAACCATCAAAACTAGACAGATCTTGCTGAGCAGCTTCTGATTTAATAATTAAACAAGGTAGAGTTCAAGGCAGGGCTTAGGATGAAAGACTAGACTGTCACTGGAAATTAGTTTTCTTTTTTTCTCTCTCTCCTTTCTCTCTCCTGATTTTTTTATTTTTTCTGTTGGTATTTCAGAGTTTCCCTGTTCAGGGTTTCATGTTGTCAGGAATGCCAGTGCTGTTAGCAAGTGCAATTGGCTGAACAATTTCACCAAAGCCATAGAGCTGATGAGGAGGGGTTTGTGCCCTGAACAAGGATGAATTTCCTCGAGGGACGTGGGCCCAGCCAGGAATTATATTCAGTGATATATTAGAAATTACTCCTTTTAAAATTATTTTTCAAAAAAAACCCAAACACAAAACTCCAGAAAACCATAAAACAGAAACCCAAAATGAACAACCCTGTGCTCCCAGAAAACCAAACTCCCTCTCAACCCATGGGTGCTGATGGAGAATTTTGCTGTGAAATCTCTGCAGCCACTTGCCAGAGCTCAGGTGACCGTTCAGGGATCTCCTCTCTGTCAGAGGTTCTTGCACTGGCTCAGGTTCATGTCACCTCCAGTGGCAGCTGGGGCAGGGGCTGCATGGGGCAGATATTTGGGGTTTTATTTTACTTTAGCAGTGCGTGAAGTTTCTGTTCCCCTTCATTCATCCTCAGGCCTTTGTTAATATAAAACTACATACTCTGGGTCTGATTTTCTGACCCCAGCCTCCTGAGGAGTTCTTCCCCTCATTTTCCTGTATATTACCATAAATTACCATTTAGGGAAGCATGGGAGGTCCTAGAGTAGTCCCATGCTACCTCCCTGTCTTTACTCTGCTCATTTTTACATTTGTTTATATTACAAGATGAAGTTCCAGGAAAAAGATACAACTTTTGAGAGATGCCTGTAATTTACCAGAAGGAAATTGCTGCAATGAGATTAATGGAAAGTCTAAAAATGCTTTATGTATATTATTATCCATTGCACTTTTCCATTGAAATATTGTTTTCGCTCCCATTTTAAAGGATTTGTAATTTAGAAATCAGTTGCATATGCTGTTTTGCATAAGGGAGAAGAGATGTCACTTTGAGGAGGAATAAACACTCATTTTTTGAAGATTTATTTATTTTTTATATACAGTATAGAATTTCCTGTCATAATTGATGACAGCTTTGCCATTGCAACTCTTGTGTCTTTGCATCACCAGAGAACCTCGTTGCTCAAGGCTACTGAATAACAACAGGAGTATTCCCTCATTTATTCAGAGCTTTTCTCAATAATTCTCCATTCTTTTAGAACGAGACAGTCCAAAAGCTGGAGGCTCATGTGCAGCAGTTGACTGTGGAGGCTGCAAACAGTCATTTGCAACGTCAGAAATTAACTCAGGAGAAGACTGAGGTGGAGCAGCGTTACCAGGACGTCTGCTCCCAACTGCAGGAGCTGAAAACGAGGTAATCCAATGACAATTGCTGGTGTAACTTTTTAAGAATATGGAATTTCCAGAAGCAAGCATTAATTTTGTTCCAGGAATACACTGAATGGTGTTTGACATTAGAAAACTCTGATGAAAATGTATTGATTGGTGTCAAACTCATTTAGAGTGACCCAAAGGAGCACCTTGAGGAGTGTGTTACCTCTCCATTATGTATAAGCAGCTCATTCTGTGACAAGAGCACGTGGCAGATGTGCAGATTCCCTGGAACTGATCCTGAGCAGGTAAAATGCCAAAATATGAAAGCAATTTCCATATTCTGTTTGCTTGCTCCTTGTAGGTATGACTTACTTCAGAAAGACAAGGACCAGATTATGCAGGAATACAAGGAGAACCTTCAGCAACTACAAAGTAAATATGATGTTGATAGAGATTTTCTGAAGCAGGAACAAGCTCAGGTATGCTGCCAGGTGTAACAGGCAGGAAAATGGGATTTATTTCTGAAGTGCTCCCCTCACTATAAATATGATACTTGTGAATAAATCCAAGGAACTGCTCAGTTCCTCAAGTTACTCATGAGTGTAAGTTTGAATAAAATTGGGAATTAGTTTTCCATTCCCAAATTTGACTCAGAAATCATCTGAAGTTGGCTGGTAATTCTGCTGTGTGTGTATTTCTACAGCTGATTCAGATAAAGTACAATTAACATCCTGATTTTCTTTGTGCTCCTGTAAAAATTCTGGATTCCAGAGGATTTCAACACACTTAAAGACTTAATGTTTTCATAAAGCCTCTTCCATGACAGATAATATTTTTTCCAGGAAAAACCCAGTCCTGCAAGCCTCATAATATTGAACATTGTGTTAAATATTTATATGTTTAAGGAATTATTTTTATGTTTTGCAAGTGTAGGTTTCACCCAAAATGTATTAACTCTGGTTTGTTTCTGGAAAAGCATCTGTCAGGCTGACATCTACCAACATGCATAGGTACAGAGATGGTACATATTGAAAATTATTTTAAAGTTAAATAATTGTAGAAAAGACTCACGTTTGAAACACTATTTATTAATCCCTAGAGCCATAGTGGGGTGTTTGGTGATTATTTGCTGGAATTCTCTGAGCTTTGATGATACTTTACTCCATTTCATTTGTAAGCTATATTTCTTTCTACCAATTTTTAGTAAATTTTAGTAGGGATTTTTTCTTATTAGGGGTGATTTTTGTGTTTTTGTTTCCATTTCTAAGTTCTAAGGCCCTGAGGGCCTGAACTGACATATCCAGAGCTGTAAACTCATACAGGTTTTTTTCTCCCAAGCTGATAATTTTTTCCAGTTTCTGGGCACCTTAGAGAAATAAATAAAAAAATGCAAAAGGGCTAATGAGGAGTGCAGGACAAAAATTGCTTTTTGTGTTAAATCCCAGCAGACATCTGATGTGATTGCAGAATTACGGCGTGGAATGGCTCTGTTGAAACAACAATTGCAAGACTCAGAGCATCAAAGGCAGCAACAGCTGAGGGTGAGCCCTTTCTTTCTCAAAAATGACCAACTCTTCTTATTTTATTTGATGACTTAAATGTTCAGATATCCATCCTTAAATGTACTTATATACACCATGCTTGCTTGTTTCTGTTTTATTAATGGAAATATATAAAGTATCACATGTGGTTAAGGGTTGATTTAAAAAGTGTGGCTAAAAGAGGGGTAAGAGCAGAATTTTCACAGAGCTTTTCTGACTGTTTCTTGTAATTCACATATTAAATAAGAGTTTTAAATGTCTGTTGGTGGATTACAAAGAAGCCTGTCAAAGAATGATGAATATCTTTTTTTTTCCTCGTAAACTGTAAACATTTTTAAAGTTTCAAAATTGTTTTTAATTTCCACTGTTAAATAGTTCAGTTCAATATTCTGTCTTCCTGTAGGCATTTAAATTAATCCTTCTATCTCAGGGTAATGAGTTCCACATCTGTATCATGTATCAGTCCTGGCTGAGTTTTGGCATCTACTTTTTCTCCAATGTCTTTCATTTCACAGTTGATATAGTACAGAATGGCATTTTAATAGCTTAGGAGAACAAGTTGCTGTTTCTCTTTAGCAAACATGAATCATGACTTTTGAGATAGTTGTGTTATTTGCTGTTGGCTGAATTTTTTTGGATGTCAGAGAATTTTTTCATGATGATATAAAGTGGATTTTTATTTTTTTATGGGCTGTTCTATATGATAGCAAATGTCTGTGTTTGATGAATGCTCTGAAATGGAAGAAAAATGTGATTTGTTTATTTAGAATACACATATTTTCCTCTGCAGGATCAAGAATACAAGGTTCAGCAGGACAAGCTTCACTTGAGGCATGTGTATGAGAAACAGGTAATATTTCCAGGACCTTTTACCAGCTGCACAGCTCCAGTTTTGTTCTGTACAGGACTTAAAGGTTTACATTTTGAAACACCCCAAATAGTAAATTTGGGAATCCACACTCTTCACAAGATTTGGAAAAATAACTGGACAAAATAATTTTAAGCACAGCTGTTTCAGGGCAGGGATAGCACCTCTGATTTTAGGAACCTGTTGCCAAGGGATGGAGGCTGGGAAGGCATTCCCAAAAAAGTGCCCCTGGAAGCCTGTCCTGTGTGTGTCCAGTGCTTGTGGTGGCAGCTGATGGCAGCTGCTGTTATTGGAAGGATAATGAGCTGAATGAAACCTGGCCTGACCTGCTGTCAGTGCTCATGTGTTCTCCCACACTCCTTTTCCCCCAGAATATCTCTATTCCATCCTTCTCCACGTGTTCTCTAGATATTGTCAACAGGCATTGTTTTTACATCAGAAACTTAAAGTAAAAAATGTAATTTCCATCAAAAACACTTCATCTTAAAGCACTTTGCAGATCCTGCCTGCTCTTTTAGACTCAGAACATCAATAGGCTTCAAATTAAACTTCAATTTTAGTGACATTATATGTGCAACTCATGTGCAGCCAGAGGGTGCCTTAGATGCCTGTTTAATTGAAAGGATGTGTTACTCAAACATGTCATTGCCAAATGTGGCAAATTTATAACATAAAATAATGGATTGTGATCCGAGCTACTTGTCACTTGGTAATAGCACTTGTGACATGAATTGTAGAGGGGTTTTGGTTCGAGTTAGGCCCTTCTGCTGACTTGAAGTCAAAACATTCTTTGTTCCAGGATCTGCCTTGGTTTAAACCTAGCCTACATTTGTCTTTTTACTCAAGTGGTGGGTTTTATGAGTCTTGAACTCAGGAAAAATACAGGACTGGAGTAATTTGCAGGCCAGAATAAAAAATATATTGGCACAATTTGACTGAGGTTTGAGGATCTTTTGGGAGAAAGCTCCTTAGCATGGGCTGAGAGTGTGTCAGCAGTGCCTCCAGCCAGTGAGCCCAGGGAGGGAAGCTGGAATTCTGCATCAACAAACAAGGAAGCAGAGCCTTTCTTTTTACAGATAACTTGCCAGCAGTTTGTTCATAAATTCTGGTGTAACTGTTTTCAAAATCAAATCTTTGAGAAAGGATGAGAAGGAAAATAGCTGTGAATAATCTATGGATATAAATCCATAAACCAGGATGGATTGGCCCATAAAATACTAAAACAACGAGTAAAGGAATCGTGAAGTCTCTGCTGCAATCTGTTCACTTAAAAACCTGCCCATTATCTAATAATCTTTATGAGTCTGCAGTGGTTGTTGCCTCTGAGGTTACTTAAACATCAAACAAATCATAGGTAGGAACCTTAAATGTCAGTATTTGATTAAACGTGCTTATCTGCTGGATCAGGAACCAGTTAGGCTAAATGGCTTTACAAGCCAAGGAAACACCTGCTTTTTATAAATAATCTACTGCTTGTTTTCCAAACATCCAGTTCAGCATCACAAGAGTGACAGATTATTCCTGAGAGCCATTCCCAAGCCACCTGTTGAATATATAGAATTTTACCAGCTTTGGCAGTGGCTTCTTTACTGTCTAATAGGCAGCTCATGGATTTGGAGGCCCCTGGAACCCAAGTAAGTGTTCCTGGAGTGAACACCTCCATGGAACTGCTCCCAACAGAGAGTCCCTGAATTTCTTTTTTCATTGGCCTACACACTTAGTAAAACACATTTTTCTTTATTGTAGTGTCTTAACATTACAAATGACTGTAGGTGGATAAAGGATTTCCTGTATGTCCCATGCCCACGTTGTTCCTTGAGCAATTCTAAAGCAATACAAGTCCTGGATTATGTACAAACTCTTGGACTTAACCTACCCTTGGCAAAAAACATTACAAAAATTCAAGGTTTGGACCACGCCTTGAAGGTTGCCAAATTCAGAGGTTTTTGTAACTATTTTTTGGATTATTATTGCTAATTATTATTATTCTTTAGGGTGTTTATGTAAGGTATTTCTGATATTTTTTAATTTAAGAATGGATCAAAAATTATTCAGTTTGGGTGGTCTCAAATTGGTGAGTAGGAGCTCTGCACCCTGGAGAATACAGGTCACTATTTTAGGCAGACTCCTATCTCCTTTTCTGTACTTACCTAAAGAAAATCTAGTTCCTTTTTAATGTAATTACTTCTCTTTCTTTATTCTAGACAGTAATATTCATTTTGAGAAGGAAAACATCTCATTGGCTACATTCTCATACTTCATCTCTCTTTTAATCTCTACTTTTGAATTTTACATCATTTTAGAAATCCATGAATAGTTGTCTGCATCAGTGGAAAAGGAATAGGCAAATAAATAGTATTTAGTATTTAAAATAACATTGATTTCTTTTTAACTCAGACACTGTATTGGCTAAAATATATGGTGGCTTTTTTGTTAAATGGCAGATTCATGGCATTCGGAATGATCTGGATAAAGAAAGAGGGGATGCTCAAAAGAAAATTCGCCAGCTGGAACAGGCTCTGAAGTAAGTGAATAGGGAATAAATGTTGAACCATCCCTGGTATTTTAAAATATTTATTTATTTTTATTTATTTACTAAATAAACTTATGCTTTATCTCATCTAACTGCCCTGCTATAGTTTTTTTCCTGTTTTAAAGCTGCATCCTCAGGGTTCTAATCAGCCAGAAAAATGAAAAAACTGGAGTAAGAACCAACTCATCCAAGTTTGTTGACTTTTAAGTGGTGGAAATAAAATAGAGTTGAGGTTAATGATGTCAGCTGGTCTTGCCCTCTCAAATAAATGGGCCCAGGATCAATTCAGAGTGGATTCATAGGAAGCAAATAATCAAAACTAAATAGGACTTGTTACTTTGGACTTTTCCAGAAAAGGGAATAAATTTGAAAGGTATATTTATTTAAATTATATTTTAACTTAATTTAGTATATGATAGTTTCTGACTTTATATTTTATTTTGAATATCCACAAATTACAAGTCTAATGCAGATTTTCCTCTTTGATACAACACTTCTTTGTGTTCTTCACATGGATCTGAGGCTGGGAGAAGTGCTCTGTACCAAACAGTTTTCAGTAACTAACTTGGAACAGGTCTTTTTGCTGTCTTTGTCTATGAAAAGCTGATCAGGATGCACCAAGTTTGATGTTTTCTGGGCAGGTTTATGTCCAGCAGATGCACATAGGACAAGATCAACTCTTGCTATGCTCCTTCTATTTTTGATTATGTAAAGTGTTGTTTCCATGTGTTAATCCAGTTTAAATTCAAAGCTGTGCAAGTAATTTCTAGGGAAAACAGATTATTCTGAAAGAAACCAGAAGTTACTTGCTAAAAGTATTCAGTTTAATATCACAATGTACCTTATCTAGGCTGGGAGAGGCAAGTAAAGATACTTTTATTCCATAAAAGTGACAGGGCTGAAGTCTGTATTTCTTTATTTCTATAATCTCTGAGGTATTTGGCATAAATAGAGACTATCTTAAATCACTGCAGACATTAATAAAAACTCCGGCTTTTAATCTTTAAATTCTTTACACTGACTATTTATAATTTTAGGGAGATTGAACTGTTATCAACTGCACTTAATCTTTTAGTATTTTACCATGTGATTTGTTGATAATGAAGTTGCATTAATTTTCTTCCACATCTTTCAAATAATGTGTCAGTTTGCACTTCCTTATGTTAATAAAACCAGTCTGGCTTTGCAGCCCAGTGGCTGCTCAGGGTTGATCCCACGTGGGTGCAGAGGAAACTCTCCAGGCAGGGTCTGTGAGGTGCTCTTGCAGGAGCTGAGCACATCCTCAGTTATTTGAGATATTCCCTGGCTGTATTTAAGCTTAGGTTTAGGTTGGAGTTGGAGTAAGGATTTGAAAGACTCGAGTTTTAAGAGCCCAAAGTGCTGGTGGTGCTCCAGGGGCCATGAACCAAGACAATGTTGGCAGAGCTCAGTCCCAGCCTTGGCTTCCTGTGTGTGAATCCTTTGGCCCAAACTGGGGATGGGTCAGCTCCTGGGACTGAAGGGCCCTGGGGAGTGTTCAACAGGCTAAAAATCATCTGCTGTTTCCCCCACAGGAAGTGATTAATACCTATTCCTGTATTGTTTTCCAAGTGTCTTCTAGTACAAGCTGCTTCCACTGCTGTGGGTCCTTTCCAACTCAGAATATTCTGTGATATTGCACAGTATTTTTCCCAGGGTCACTTCCATGTCCTGTGGCACTCTGCTTTTTCTTCTCTTTTTTTTTTTTAATTCAGAGTGTTGAAATATAATGTAGAAACTTCTAATATTAAATCATGTATTCTCCCAGTTGAAATGGAAAATATTTAATTGTGGAGATAGTTTAATAAAACTCTACACTACTGCTCTTTTGGTTGTTTTATAGCAGGGGTTTGGGGATAATTTTAAGATTGGTAATGGAATTAGTAATGCTAGTAAGTAATGATTCTGTGATTGAATAGAAATAAAAATTAGCTTTCAAGTGTGGTTTTGTCTGGCTGGAGACAGAAGTTGGCAGATTCATAAGGGTGGATTTGTGATCCTAAAAAGATGATATTTGCAGAAATGCAGTGCCCTAGTGCAGGCCCAGCTCATATTCTGCTGGTTAGGTCTGACCTCTGCATTTCTGACCAGGGTTGGGACACACTCACAGGCTCAGGACAGAGGAACTGCCAGTCCTGCAGGGCTTTCTGCAACTCGAGCCACTCATTTTAACCAGTGTGTCTGGACAATCTTAAGATTTTTTCATTTATGTGCTTTTATATGATATGCATATAGATAATAGATAAGGAACAGTGATACTTATTGTGGCAGAAATAGATGCCTTCCTTATGGATTTTTTTTTCCATTGCTGCAAAACTTATTTTTAGCAATCCCTTGCTATTAATATGAATCCATAAGATCCAATATCTTATTTAAAAATGCTTCATTTTGTTGAATTTCTTTAACTGCTTGCAGAATGACATTAAGTAACTCCAAGCTAAGGCAGACCCAGTAAATCTTTAGAAAACAACCTTGTCTTGCATGAGGTGGGTGAAAATACAGTTCAGCATCTTCAATAGAAACCATGCCTTGTGGAATTGCAGCTCAGAACCCAGTAGGTGCATCAGTGATTTCTTATAAACTACTTTGATCTGAGTGCACTTTGATTCTGAAATGGCCACAGGATTATATCTTGAGTAGCTGCTGAGCTGCAAGCACACAGAAAGGGAAGTGGCAGGCATTTTAGGGGATTTTTGTTATTATTATCATTATTTTTCCAGGGCTGTGACAGCAAACAGTGCTGCTGCTCTTTCAAAGGAATCCACACCGATGCACAATGGAAGTGATCTGAGACATTGTGGGGAATAGTAAAATCCACATTTTTGAAAGTATCTTTCACTTCAAAAATAATAAAAAAATATAGTATTGCCACAGTTTCAATACAGAATAGGGGTTTACAGAGTTGACAGAAGGTTTTTTTCTTCTTCTGAAGTTCATGGTAGAAATATCTGTCAAAAGCAAACCTTTTGCAAAAGAATTGCTCCAACACTCCCGACTCGTGGTGGTGACTTGTAGATATAAAATTTATATTTACTTCTGCAGTGCATGTCACAGGCATTGCCTAATAGCAAAAGTCACTCTAAGAAGTGCTGCAAGGGCTTTTCTAGAATGTCCTTTAAATGGCATTTCTATAAGAACAAAGTTTTCTTGAAAAGCTTCTCTGTAATTACTTGGGGGGAAAGGTTGTTTCTCTAATCCCTGTGGTTTGGTTGCAGAAAATGTGTCATGAGAGTGGCTTGCAAATAGGCTGAATCTCTGCTGTTCTTATCTCTCACAGTGAGCAGAGGAGTAGGAAATAGAGGTATATAATTTGTCACAGTACAAACTGAGTAGAATAAAACAAAATAAATGAGAAAAAAAAAATCTGTACCCATTTACTGCCGAAGAAATTGCATGGAAGAGAAAGAAAAGGTCTTGCTGACTTATCCAATATTGTTAAACAGCTCTCAGCATCTTCTCTTGTATCTTGTTCTGTGGAATTTGGATGCTTATTCATTCCATATATTTATTTTGTCTCTGCTGATATTTTGGTAGCAGATTGTTCCATAGTTTTAGTTTACAATGGGGAATATATATTTGCTGTAGGGAAATATTCCCCATTTTATTGAAGATTACAACCCCAACACCAGCTCAGTTTTGAGGTGGTTTGGTTTTGCCACTCGCATCCTGGAGTCATCAGAGACTCCCACAATGGTTTGGGTTGGAAGGGACCTTAAAATCCATCCAGTGCCACCCCCTGCCATGGGCAGGGACAGCTCCCACTGTCCCAGGCTGCTCCAAGCCCCATCCAGCCTGGCCTGGGACACTGCCAGGGACAGGGTTATACCTTTGCAGCTGCACAGACAGATGGAGTTGGTCAATCTTGAGATTGAGACATTTTGGACTAAGTTACAAACATCCCGAATAGTTTGAGGCTGTGATCATCTGTCACCCTCATGGAGATGCAGACCACGTTGGTTTCTTCACAATAAAGGTTGTGACAGATCTCATGTACTGCAAATAATGGTGGGATCTGATTGAATGCTTTTTGCTTTGCTTGCCTCATACACAAATAACATTTTCATATGCTCCTGAAATACAGATTTCCTGAGTTCTTGTTCTTCAGTTCTGTAGTGTGGTTGAAGGAAACAAATTTTAAGAAGTCACATTAGATGAAATGAAATGAAATGAAATGAAATGAAATGAAATGAGATTCCCCCTGTACAGGTGCAGATGCTGTACTGCAGTGTCAATAAATACCTACAAATCTCCACTCCAGTGCTCCACAACCTTCTCCCTCTCACTCTTTGCCCTTATTTTTTTTTTTTTTAAAGTCTGTCTATGGAGCCAAATCTCAGCACTTTACAAGTGGGGATGATACAGAGCAAATGCTGAGCAGCTGCTTTATTCCAAATCACTTAATAAAATTACTTGTTTACATAAGGAACTACCAACACCTCTTTTTTTCTATGGCTTCTCTACCCCCCTTGTCTGAACTTGTTTAAAATTCTTCTGGGGAAGAAAGAGGGGCTAAACTGCTAAACTTTCTAGAAACTAGCAAAGCCACTTCTGTCTATTAGCAGATTTTCACAGTAGCTTTCACAGCAGTTTCTGAAGCACACACAGACAGTTCTCACAGTATTTTGGGATTTGGTTTGGGTGGCAGACCAAGGCTTTCCAGCCTTGATGGGCTGTGAAGGTGGTGCCTGCAGGTGGTCAGTAAAATGCAGATTTGCCTTTCTTGTCTCATATCTACCTGTGTACTTGCACGTGGTTTCTGACATGGGAGTCAAGGAGAAGAAGTTGATTTCTTGTTGGAGGTGGTGCCATGGAGTTTCCTCACTGTAGACTTAAAAAAGCTTTTCCTGCTGCTTTTTGTTACTCCAGTGTGAGAGCAATGCTCTGTGCTTCCCCATGCTGGCCTGCTGTTTCTAGGGATTTTGTCAGGTGTATAGTACTAACTTATATTTTAAATTTCAGTTTTTGTGTGTAGCACAGTTATTTCTGCTACAAGGTTTTACCTCATAGAAAGTATCTGATAAAAATGTCTTCACACTTTTATTTTCTAAATCAAAGTGGAAAAATGATCTTTAGGGAAGGAAATACTTCTTTGTTGGTACCAGTTACTCTTCTTGAAACCTCAGTCATTTCTCTCTTCAAAAGGCTTCACTTGTCATCTCCTGGTGTGCTTTGCCAGTCATTTGGTTATTCTGGGTCATTCCTTACCTGACACTGATGCAGATCCTTGGAGCTGGAGCTATTCTCAGTCTTCTCCTGTGGTTTTAAATTCAGTATTGATACCTGGAAAGCCTTCAGAGGGTGCCTTTGATACCAGCCTTGCTAAAAGCAGAAGTTCAAATGAGATTCCAACTGTCCTGGAGCCTCAGGCTGGGTCCCTGACAGGGGGAATGCGTGGATGGCAGTGATGCTGAGGGTCAGGAAATTCCCATCATCTCTCATTTTTGTTTCCACAAGGCCCCTGTCTGCTCTTGGCTTTGGTGCAGTGGGATGATCTGAGTTTATGAGATCCTGTTTTCATGCTGCCCTGAGTATTTTGTTAAGGGTTTGCTGTTGTTCTGAACCTGCCTGGCTGCCTCCAGCACCTGCTGGTTCTGCCTGGGCTTTCCCAGTTCAGCTGCACTGGTGAAATGGGGACAAGACAAAAGTGGGCACAGGGTGAGCTGGTCCTCTGCAGAGTCTTTTCTCCTACAGCTGTGGCTGAGTAATGACTCATTTTTCATTGTATGGTTCTCTTTGATGCACAGAGAGAAGACTTGGGCTTGTTTGATCTGAAAAGCTCTTCTTGCTTTATTCAGAAGTACCTAAAAACACATCAAACTTTAGCACAGGAAGTTTTATATAAGGATCTTCTAGCCTTTAGGATTGCTTGAGGGGACCTAGATTTGAGAGAAATAAATGGTGAACAATCTGCTGCTGACCCAATAAAGAGGGGAGCAGATGAAGGCTAGGAAAAATAAACATGTGAAGAGAGCTGGCAGAAGGAGGTAAAATAAATAGCAGTGGAAATAATTTAATTTGTTTGCAGTTTACATTTGCATAATTGTTAGATCCCAACATTTTGAAAAGAAGTAAAATTTAGGCTTTTCAGAATGCACAGAAGTTACATTTTGAAAAAAAAGCTGTGATTTACAGTGGATCTTGAGAATTTGATTTTACCAAGCCCTTTGAGAACATTGTATTTAAACAGCTGCTCCTTCAAATCCTCTTGTATGGGCTTCTTGGAGTGGTGTGCATCAGAAATGCCACTGCACCCAGCAAAACACAACAGCCTGAGAATCATCAATGCAATGATAAATAAATAAAGGGAGTGATAGCTTTAACCACAAGTTAATTTTTTATTTCTTTTTTCCTTTCTTGCTCCCCTAAGTTGAATCCAGATCCTGAGTAATTGCTTGTTATTGTTGTTAGTATTTTCAGGGTAATTGCCTAAGTGTAGCTGTTTTCCTGCAGTTGGTTCCATTTTTCCTTGAAAATGAAGTATTTGTGTGTGGAGAGAATTCTTGTCAGAATGGAAAAGCTATTACTATTTAAAGCCGGAAATAATTAAAGGAATATGAGCAGGCATTGTCTTTAATTCCAAGTGTTGCAATAAAAGAGCATTGTTAAGAGTTTATACTCATGTTCATTGTGTTCATCATTATCTTTTATTAAAATGTTCAGGGTTGTCTTGTTACAGCAGTTCAATATGATGAAAAAAGCCAAGTCTGTGATTTAAAAACAGTGGTAATGTGATGTGGCTGAGGAGTTGGGATACAGTTTTACTCTTTAAAACTATGTGTTTTTGGTAGGGTGGGTTTTGGTTTGCTTGGTTGGTTTTTTTTTTCCCCTCCTTTAAGAATCAGTGGAAAACCAAGCAGCTGTTCTCCACTTGGTGCTGTGCTCGAGCATCTGAAACCTTTTAGAGCAAACCCAGTCAAAGTTTCCAGCATATTGTAAACATTCCCTAACCCTCGCTCTAGGGGCCACAACGTGCAGCATGAACAGAGGGCTCAAAAATGTGGTAGCTTTGTTTAATAGTCTCACTTAAAAGCAAAAATAAAGTGTTCTATTAACTATTTACAGCCTTTCATTTTCTCCCCCCCCGTTTCTCTGGAGACCTACTGGCAATAATGAAATATGTATTGAAAGGAAAGCTCCAGTTGTACAAAAAAAAATGTAACAGTTGATTTTTAATCCTTGGCTCTGGGACTGTTATGTCCCTCAAGATGGTTATAGAGATATCACATGACATCTTCTGAGTGATGAAAATGGTTTGATATGGCACAGCTTATAAAATGGAAAGTAATGCCTTGTGAGGTGAAGAGCATTGCTCTATCATGCTATAGCACTTCATTAATTGCTGCAAATTGCTGTTCTATTAATTAGTGTAGTTAAGGGTTATCAGGCTGCATTGACTAAATGAATATACAAATAATCAACACTAATGTCGGAATTGTTCCCTTGTTATTTCAAAAAGCTTCCGTCTCATATCAGTGTGTTTTTCAGATTTGGTGGACTATATTTCAAGATTATATAATGCCCAAAACATTGATGAAATGAGAAAAGCTTTCAGTTGGCTAAAGAAAGTTGTACAGATGATTGGATTCAATTACTGATTGTTACAAAGCATGAAATGTTGCAGGCTTTGGGTCAGGTAGAAACCATCTACAAAACAGTCCAAGGAAAAACTTAGTTCCTTGTTGTTGCTCGATGATTGCAGTCGCTTTTTTTATTTTATATTCTTAATTTTGCTTTTACTTTTTATGTACTTTGTACAACTTTCCTTCAGCTTCAGCAACAATACAACCAACCTTCTCTGAGGAGCTGAAGTTAATAACTCAAACAGGGAAATTGTGACGGTCCATGTCCTCTTGGAAAGAAGAAACCAATGAGCCAACTAGACACCCATGGTTCCCCAGAATTAAATATCTTTATTATCTACTACAACATGAATATTACTACTCTGAATCCTGAACTATACAATTATTTTAACCATAAAAATAGTTACCTGAAGTCAGTAGAATGACAGGATGAATTTTGAGCCCTTGTACCTCCTTAGCAGTCAATCCTGGCAGTTCATCCTTGGCATCTTTGGTTTGCCAAGCACTGTTGGCTCTGTCACTCTTCTCACAGCCTGGGCTGTGCTTTGTTGGTGTTAAGTGATTCTCCTTGCCTGGCTCTGTCCTGTGCCTGGTGATTCCTCACATAGTTTGTCCTTGGATGGTTTATTTTATTCGCCCCTCAGCTCTCAGCCACAGCGCTGTTCTCTCATCTCCATCTTTGCCTTCTCTGCACCTCTTCTCTGGGTATCTCATGGATCTCTCTGCTGTCTGTGCTGCCTTTCTGGGCCACCTTTTAATTACAGACTTGTCTCCCTTTTTCTAAGCCATTATCTACACCTGTCTCTCTAATTCTCCCCTCCGTGTTGCCCTTGCTGAGGTTTAGCCGTGGTCTCAGCATGGGAAAGCTGTGACTATTTAATCTCTGTTCTAATCCTCCTCCCTTGATAACTGAGCCTCTGGGGGCTTTCATGTATGTGGTGGATCTAAATCTTGGAGGCAGTTTCTGCAGTCTGGAGCAAAATTGTAACATTTTCCTTTCCAGCCACATTTACAGCACTTGCCCAGCCTTTTAACCCACATCACATTCATCATTTGGCAGTTGCTGTTTAATTCTGTTTGCACAGCACCTAGCACAACAGTGCCCTGTCATTATTGTAATGAGAAATAGTTATAATAATTATTAGTGTGTTTAACCAATGTCTACTTAATTTGTGAGCCGTTAATTTTGAATGTAATGCATTATTCTTATTTCAGGGTGATACTACACACGTGGAGTATTATTTACTCTAAATTCATTAATGGCTTTAAGGAGTGATTTAGTTTGTTAATGTTATTTCATGATTTATTTAAAACATAAGTATATAATTTAAAACAATAATTGTATGGTAAATATCTTCCATTGTTGGAGCTTACTTGAAGGAATGCAGACCAGCTTTTTGATGTTAACATCTCAAATTATGCAAACTATAAACAATTTATAAGTGGATTTGTGCTTTTTCTCATGAAGACAAGCTCATCTTATTCTTAAAATTGGGGAACACTTTCTATTTACGTCTTGGCTTTATGTTTTTTACTTTATTTCTTTGAAATGATGAAACAAGTTAGAATGCTTTCTAACAACTCCGAAATATTAAAGTGCCCAGGGACAGGATAGGGATGATGTTTTGAAGGCAATAAATATTTCAGCTTCACATTTCAGTCTTTCTTCTTTGCTCCTTTGATCTGGCTTTGGTTTAGTTATCATTCCACTTGAATGACTTCACACTGTCTCTCTTCCTCTCCACACCAAAAAGAAGAAGTGTTCTGCACATATTCCATATGTTTGGGGCTGGCATGGTAGGAGAGCCCTGGTTGTTCCTCGTTGTTTGTGGGAATCACAGCCTGTGCAGAAGGGTTCTCCAGCCACAGCTGGGATGGGTTTGGGCCCAAAGCTGTTCCTGAGCTACCACTGTGTGTTAAAACCAGAGCAGGAAAAGCAAAATTGATTGTTGTGTATTTCACAGATTTGGCATTACCACTGAAGCATTGCTCTGTAACAATTAACTAACCCATTAACCCCTTCTTTTACAGATATGTGGTACTTTAGGCATTAATACATCATTTATGTAGTGGAATATCTGCATGCTAGAAATTAAGGCAATGGAGCTTTTGCAGGGTGGGGTTTTTACTGGTTGTGGCACTAAAAACTGGTAGCATGGGTCTTGCATTTGTCTATAAATTTAATTAATTCCTTAAACTGCTGCAATTTTGTGGAATCCTGATGGTATCAGGGCACCTCCATGTGAGGGACCCTATGGGATCAGGAGCAGGATCATGGGTCTGCTTAAATTTCCCTATATAAAGTCAAATATATGTGTCTGTACACTGGATGGGTCCTCATGTCTGTAGGCACTGAAGATACTAAGGTGAAATTCCTGAATTTTGGTTTGCATGGGAAATTTGGGTATGTTTTGATGCAGGTTGTGTTTTCAGATACAGTTTGCTATGTATTACGTAAGAAATTGTGCTCTCCTTTGGAAATGTATTTATATAGGGGTTTTTTTTAGGATTTTTAAAATCTAAGTGGTTTATATAAATGGTGATAACTGACTTTGTTTCAACGCATTAGTGAGAGTCAAGTTTTTATTTCTTGTGTCATTAAATAAAAAGGAAGGATGTATAGAAACAACAATATCCTTCTCCAGCTGCCTTCCAGCAAGAGAATAGTTTGCAGTTTGGTGGGGAGCAAAGAGATTTTCCCTCACAAGTAGTAATATTTAAGAGAGGAAGGATTGGGCAAAGACTTGTGTGAGTCCAGCAAATGTGAATCCATAGGATTAGAGTGTGTGTAATGGGGGATCTCTGGGGAATGGCAGAGCCTGGCCTTTCCCAGCAGGATCTCAGCATCACCAGTGGGGCTGGAGGCTCAGCCATGACTCTGCTTTTCCCATACCTCAGCCTTCTCTGTCGTGTGATTTAGTTTTAAGTAGCCCTGTGAGAAGCAGGGAGTTGGACTCAGTGATCCTTATGAGTCCCTTCCAACCCGAATATTCTGGGATTCATGTTTCTCTCCAGGCATAAACCCGGAGTCATAACAACCCAGGAGAGACTCAGGCAAGGGATGGAGCCTCTCCCTCTTGTGGAGTCCATCAGAATTTAAGTTTCAGAAGCTTATTCAGTGGCAAAACATATCCCTATAGAAATTCCTTGCTCCGCTTCTGTTTTCCAGTACAGTTGGGATTCCATGGACTGTGCTACCAGCAGGTTTTGAAAACCTGGAAAAGGATTTGCCTATTTGTGAATTAAGGCCTAGTACAATTTTATAAGAAAACATGAGGAGTTTCACAGTCTATTACTATTTCCCATGTCACTGAAAAGCTCTCTAAACTACAGACAAGGAGCTTGGGTGTGGATTTGCTCCTGGGATGTGAAATTCTGTTCCTGTGCAGCTGTGGGAGGTCCATGTTGTGTTCAGTTCTAATTTGTTGGGTTTTAATTTGTTGATGAGGCTGAGAGCCAGCCAGGTGCATCTCCTGCTCCTTGTGCTGTTGGTGGGCCCTTGTTGTTGTTCAGGGAGTGGTGGGAGGTTTTGGTTCATGCAGCATTTGCTGGGACATCCCAAATTTAATTAACCTCTCCTGTTAACCCCTGGATTGCCCCGTGTTTCGTTAGTGCAGTGCTCTGAAGTCTCACTATGTTTAGTTGTTACCTCTTGGCAGACATTTTACAGAGCAAGACAAATATTTATGATTAAGCCTGAAGAGGAAGCATGTAAGATGTTTGTGTTTCCCATTTATCAGTGCACTTCAGGGTGCTGATTTCTGAAATTGAAATTCTGGACTTCACAGTCAAATTTCCCTGAGATGGTTTGTGCCATGTAAGATTCCTAATTTCGTTGCCATGTCCTTTATCCACTGAAACAAAAGGAATTTGCTGCTTTTTAAATTGGGGGCAAAGAGTAAATTTGCCCTGTTTTTATATTCAAGCTGGCTCAGCTTTAGGGGATTTAAGTGATGTAATTGCATTGTATTGGGCCCCACAACTAGTCCAACTGAAAAAAATAATCTTCAAAGTGAATATTTGAGTGCTTCATGCAAGGCACATTGCTTGGTGTCTTGGGAAAAAAAGTGAAGCTTTTCTTATATTTGTGAACTGAGGGCCATTGTTGTACAGGTTTTCTAAGCTTCTGTACAAATCTAAACTGCACAAAAAAATAGAGTGCTGGCTCCCACATCCTTAAAAATGAAGGTTTTTTCCTCGCTTATAATGAGATGTTGCATTTATTCATGGGATTAAGTCCTTAAAAGAAGGGAAGGTGCATAAAACCACATTACTAGAAGTTTACATCATAATATTTCAAAATAAAAGTATCTTCCTAAGGGAGAAGATGCATAAATTCGGAGCCTCTCTAAGAGCAGGAGGACTGATATCTTGTCCTTTCACGTTTAGATTTGTTGTGTTTCCATCTGACTGGACCAGAGCTCTTGTCTCAGTGTCTCGTGACACTTGGCAGTGTGGATGTGTTTGAATAAGCTTTGATTTTTGGTTTTGTTTCCAGTGTGGAGTGGAATTATTAGATGTGTTTTGCCAGGAGAGAGATTTGTTATCCAGTGCCCATTGCTGAATTATGGATCTTTAGGAGGAGAGGTGGTTTTCCCCTCCCCATGGTCTCTCCAAGGTAACAAATGTGGACAGAGCTTTTACCTATTCCTCTTTCTGAGGCAGATTTTGTTGTGGGAGAGGGGAGTGATGTGCTTACTGTAATTCAGTGTCAAACAGCTGTGAATTTGAAAATACCTCTATTCAGCAGCTCCCTGGAATGTGGGATTTGAGGGATAACTGAGCCAAACAGCAGGAGCAGATGGGTAACTGACCCCTCAGATAGTTCCTATCACTTTGAGCTCTGGAGGGGTCACTGGTGTGCCCGTTCTGAGGAATGGTGGAGGAGTTTTGTACTTGAAATTTGGATATTTGGGTTCCTCTGCAGGAGGAATTTAAATCCTATGTAGTATTTCACTATTTGAGTTTGGATGGAGATAGAAATGTTAATTTTGGTAGCGATATTTTTTTGCTGTGTAATTTTTATTGGCTCATAAATGAAGGGGGAGTGTGGTGGCTTGGATTAACACAGATGTGCTTCCCCCTCAAAGGAGTGTAGGAAATGGAATCGATGAGGCAGTAGAAATAGAGAATATCTGGAGGGGTGATGGATGCTCTCTAGCAAATTTGAAGATAATTTGCACAGATCTTCTAAGAACAGAAAACCAAAACCCCAAAACAATCATCAACAAAACTGTGACACAGGATTTTGTTCTGTTTTCCTCCAGTTTCTGCTGGAGAAGAAAGGTATTTTCCTTTTCCTGTAATGAGAAGAGCCATCTCCCTATTCTCAATTATTCCATCAGCTGTGAGTGAGGCACCAAAACTAAATCTTTTTTTTTTTTTTTTTTAATATGCATCATGACAAAAACCTCTAGAAGTAAACAGCAATGTACTGACTCAGGGCTTGTGGCATGGCTTTGATCTCTTTGCTAATGGAATTACCCTGCTCTCCTGCACTGCAAACAGCCACTTTGTGAAGATGTAGGATTATGTTCTTTGTCCCATTGTCAAAGTCTGGTCTGCAAACCACAGAAGAGGATGTGAATACTGTAACTTTGGGCTTGGCAGCTTCCTGACCTTTCTGAAAGGCTCTCTCAGTGCTGCAGCAGCTCCTCCAGTGCTGGCAAGGTGACAGACGAGATGAATTAGCTGGGCTTTTCTGTCTCTTATGTGTCAGATTCTTTGTTTTATATGGAAATAATTTCTGTCAAAACGGGAAATTTATCGTGAGGTACTTCCTCTGCCTGGCAAATGAAAATGTCAGCCCCAGGTCTGTCTGAATGTGTCTTCTGTTACAAGTCATGGGTGGAGCCAGCTTTGTCCCTCGATGCCACCACCATCGTGTTCTCCAGTGTCTGAACACAAAGTCAGGCAGCTCCACTGACCTGTGGGAGTAGAAACATGTCACAAAAAGTTAACAACAGAATCAGTAACAAGTTAATAAAACTTAGCAATATTTAAGGGCTCACATCAAAATTTCTGGAATATTTATAAGTTACCTGAATTTTTGTCTGTGTTGTGTCAATATGGTGACACTATATGGTGTCTCTATCTTTTTATGTGTCTGTATATATGTATGTGAATGCACATAAAATATTACAGAAGCCTTACTATTGATAGACCACCAAGTCTGAAGAAACCCAGCCTGATTTCTGTAGATGTATCAGGTTTAATATGTCAAATAGTGTAGGCTGTTGATATGCAATATCTTTGCACAGAGATTTAACATCTGTCATTACTGTAAAGGCTGAATAGATATCACAGCATTATGGCTTTCTAATAGATTAAGGAGGAACCATGTGTCACGCATTACCCTGCTTTGCATTTTGATATATGACAAGCAAAGAATAATCCTGCACCTTGGCTGAGCAAAGATGGCACTGGGGTAATTTTTTTTTGGTTGGTTGGTTTTGTTGTTTTTTTGTTTTGTTTTGTTTTGTTTTGTTTTGTTTTGTTTTTTTTAATCTGGAAAGGCAATCATGCTAAAAATAGTTTGTTTAAATATTGGGGGATGTTAAATCTAATTTAATGAACTCTAGTTTGTTATTATTTATTGTTACTATTATTAAATTTTATCAATTAGACGAGATTAATAGAGGGGGTTTTACAGTGGGTAGGGAGCCATTGAAGTGAAGAGAGACTTTGAAGGTGGAGGTTTTGTTGTGAGCTGTGGACGCCGTGTTTGGGCGTGCGAAATTCAATCGGAGAAAGCGAAAATAACTCCGGCCTTCCATCGCCGCCTTCAAAGCCCTGCAAAGGGAAGTTGGGCAGAAGCTGGGACAGGAAATTGAAATCTGAATACTATTTTAAACTGATCGGGTTAAAGGCCTCTCTTTTACACCAGCACACTTGTTCTTTTATTTGATACTTGAACTCTGAAAATTTTCTGTGACTTTCTAGGGAGAAGGAGGAGCAGCTGAGGCGGGTGACGGAGGTACAGAGGCTGCAGGCCCAGCAGGCAGGCGCTGCCCTGGAGGAGTTTAAGCGGCAGGTGGAGCTGAACTCAGAGAAAGACTCTGCTGAAATGAAACAGCAGGTGAGGAGGTCACAATGCCAGCCTTTCTGAAACTCTGGCGCAGTGGGATAGCGGATTCTGATCTTATAATGCCAGAAACATGCTCCACTTGAGAGTGCTACATCAAAATCTTTCACAATGTAGTGTCTTTGCAGCGAGTCAGAAAGGGATGGTGGCGGGTGTTTCATCTTTCTGACAAAGCCAGAATTGTCATTGTTATAAAGATATCTGCAGTTGTGATACTGATTAGGGATTTTTCAGGAGTGAGAGTATAAAGTGTTAGTTTATGCACCCTATGGAACAACGCTTGTCGTTTCCCACTTAAATGTATGTCTCTTCCTACTCTTTTCCCGGTGGCTCTGCCTTTCATTAATGAGCTCCTGTAATCAGTTTGAGCCCAAACAGGGGCAGAGCCGTGGTGGCTGCTGGCAGTCATGTGCAGAGGATGGAAAAATCCATTTGTCTGTCCCTGAAAATCAGGGATTTTAGTGGCTTAAATTTCTTATGGAGAAAACAGTAGCTAAAGCATTCTGGGAGTTTACAAAAGCAGCCCAAGGAATGAAATGAGAAACAAGCAACAGGTGATCAAATAGAAGCGGGGAGAAGGGGTATTTCCTTAAATCCTGGTGTGGCTGAGATCTCCAGACAGAACTCCAGCTTGTATTTCTGTATTACAAGTTCCAACCTCACCTACCTTGACCAAACCTCTCTGCTGACAGGAGAGTGCTGCAGGCCGGGGGCTGAGGATGGTGCCTTAGGATGGAGAAAATTCCCTTTTTGTTGTTCCCAAAGTTTTTTGAAAATCTTCACTGCTGGTATTTTTAAGACCCATGCAGACAGCAAATAATAGAATTTAGAAATAAAAAAATGATCAAGAACAAACTTAGAAAAGCAAGATGTGTTCAGCAAACCAGACCCATAAGGGCAATATAACAGATCCTACAGTTTTATTCTGACATCTTCTGTACTGTGTGACCCTCCTGCAATTTCTTCATGATGACTTAAAATAATATCCTAGTTCTGCTCCAAAAGGGATGTTGTCTAATTCTAGAAAGGCTAATAATAGTTTCATTCACTTAAAAAACCTTCAGCAAAGTAAACCAATCCAAAATATAAGAAAGTGCAAAAGAATTTGGGAAACTAAGTCAACTGTAATTTTAAAATGACAGTAAATTTCTTTCGGAATATTGTTACATTCTGGGAAATTTTGAAAATCAGCTTTGCTGTAGTCCATGAGTCAGCCAGAGGGTTACTCTTTCCCTACTTGGTTGCTAAAACCTACAAATATTAAATGATATTGTACAGTTGAGTGGTTCTATTCTACAGGAACCAAGGTCCCAGGAAATACCAAAGGAGCACTGCTGAAGCTCTCTCTTCATAGCTTTGCCTTTCTCATTGCTCTGCATACTCTTAGATAAATCCCCCACTACATTGGAACATACTGGAAAATTCTATGTTTTGTGGTGAAGTAAAATGTATTCCTTACAAAACAACAACTGCAGTAGCCATAGCAACACTGTCTTTTTATCTGCATTAGGATACTGGGCTTTAAACCCATTTTTGGTGTGAGATACAGTTAATTATGGAGATGAGTTGGATGGGGTCATTTTCAGTTGTTGCAATCAATATTTGATTCATTAGTTTGGCTCTATGATAATATCATTTATTTTGCCATCTGCTTCCTATTTGGTCAAGTTTGTGATTATTAAGAGTCACCTGATGTCCACTGGTGGGTGGGTGGCATGTGTTTAATTGCAAGATCTGCATTTTTTCCAGTAGTAACTAATAAAAAGATACATAGGCTGTATCATGGTACTTTAGATCTGGGGCTTCCTGGGTTTGGCAAATAATGATCAGGAGCCTTTGTTGCAGTTGTTGGACGTAGATGAGTGTGACCTAATGAGTGAACTGCAGAAGCCAGTAGATTTAAAGCATCTTTTCATATGTTTTTACTCTTTCACTTTTTAGAACATTTCCGTTCTTTTAAAGAAACTCCTTTAGTGCAGTAACAAGATCTGTTATTTTTCTGGGTTTTATTGACTCGAGTAAAATATGGCCATGGATATGCAATTTGAGTAAGTTTGGAGCTGGAAGAAAATTATTCATAAAACATTGATTGCAGTCCCTTTTCTTAATGGCAGATAGTAGCAGTGAGGTTCAGGAGCTGCTTCCTCACTATTCTTTTTCCATTTTCTGTTTGGCCAACTGCTCCTATTCCAGTCCCTTCCTTTCTTGCTGGAGTACTCTGCAATAAAATGCTTTTCCCCCTCCAAGTGCTGCCTTTTCTCCTCCTCCCTGGCTGGGGAGTGATGTCCAGGCCAATTGGCACAGACATCTGTTGAACACTGAGCATTCCCTTAGGCCAAGCAGGATTTTGGCTTGTGGTTCAGGAATTCATGGGTTTCTTCTTTTTGTGGAGCAGATGGGCTTGTGGTCCTTCAAACCCCTCCACCTCTTTTCTCTTTTTAGGGACACAGTTTATTCACTGCTTATGTTTGGATCTAGATCTAGAAGTCATTGATGAGTGTGCACTGCAGCAGAGTTACACACATATATATATATATTTATATATATATATATTCCCTTGGAAACATGCCTGATGTGCAGCTAACAGTTGTGCTTTTGATACAAAAGCCTTTGTTAATTGAGTTGTGAAATTGCTTCCTTGATGCTGCGTGCTGGAATCTGTGGGACTCATTATTCACAGGCGATGACTATCTTCAGAGGACTTAACTTGCAGCCAAATAATTCTCTTTTAAGTTATTTTAAGTTATTTTCTGATTTAATGTAAACTAGCTTTAAATGTGTAGTTTATGCTCTGACTCGCACATGATTTCCCTTGAATTTCCACAGGCAGTGTATTTTTAAGTGAAATGTATTTGAGTCTTAAATATGTCTGGAGAAAATATTCACTTAATTTCGATGGGATATTCAACCACTGTTGAGTGAAAAACTGAGCCAAGCCTTTGTAATTAGGGAGTGGCATAACAGTGATCACTATGTCCTTGAGTAACTAATAATCCCTTAGAGACTGAATATTCATTTTCACCACATACAAATGGTGTTGTTATCATTCTCAACAAGTGATATTCTCCTCTTTGATGGTTTACAAACAACTGTAGAAATGTCAGAACATTTCAAGCTATGCCTTTTTAAAAAAAAAAAAAAAATTAAATATTCTCTTTCTTTTCCCATGTAGATGGCAGAGGTTGAAGCAGATCTAAGCAGATCAAAATTGCTCCGGGAAAAGCAAGCCCAAGAATTCTCCCGGCAGTTGGATGAGATCAAGAAAAGATATGAACAACAGGTCAGTTGCTTTGCTCCTCCAGGTGGAGGGGAGGAGGGACACCCCTCCCTGCAGCTGTAGGTCATTGTGTTTGGCTGTCCTTTCTATAAAAACACAATTTCTAGATATGCAGAGTTTGTGATGGGGATGGAGGGGGAAGAACCTACACAGAAAATACTTTTCGTTTCCTTTTCACAATCCTTTGTACCTCTGACACTTTCAAATTGTTTCCCAGGCTTTTAGAGGTGGCAACACCTATTTTCATAATGACCAGGTTCAATTATTTAATGCATTATCTGTTTCTCTTCTTGTCAAGAAACAGCGGTTTATTCTTTTTATCATTTTTGACACAGGGAGTGTTCCTACGAATGCTTGTTTTGGCCCACTGAGCCTGATTTTCTTCTTTGTAATGTAATTTCAGGGTTGGGAAATACTCAGGAAACATTTGGGTGGAGACAAGAAAGTTTTGTTCAGTAGTGCTGGGAAATGTAAATGGGGGAAAAAGGTAGAAGTAGAGAAATATTGCATGATATTGAGGAGCTAAGGAGCTGCACCACCAGACATTGGTGTGAGGTGGTCATGAAATGAAAGTGTCCTTTGTTGGTAACACCTGCTGAAGGATTGAAAGAGGTTTTTTTGGTACTTTGTAGGAATAAGGTTCTTAATCCATAAAAGTTCTCTCTTATCACGGTTCTTGTGTGGATCTAAGCTTGCATTTCCAGCAGGGAAATGTGGTTTCATTTCTGTTTATCTTCTGTGCTGTGAGAGGATGAAGTGCTGTGGTTGGCTTTGCTGCTAGGCCTGCTCTGGTCCATCTGGAAGGGGCTTTTCATGGAACTAAGGAACAAGATCACTTTGGTAGGTGTTGAGAGACACCCTGCTCTGTGCTGGGGAGGAACAATGGTGTGTTTTGTGTGTGGCTCTTGGAATAGAAGGGAGTTTCTTGGGTCAGATCAAAGCATTTTCCCTGTCCTCACTCAGAACTGTCAATGTCACCACTTGTGTTGCCACCTGACAGAGGTGACACATTGGCCTCTGGAAGGGTGAGGGACATCTCACAGGTGTTCAGCTTAGCTGGGGGATGTTATTTATGATGATTCCTGTATTTAGTGATTCAGGAATAGTCAGAGATACTGGGGATTTGTGCAGGAAAGGTGAGGAAGTTTGATGTGTCAAGGATGCACTGAAAGGAGGGCGATGGGAGTGTCAGGGTCAGTTGAGCATCTGCCTTGAACTGGAATTTTTATTTAATCATATTTTCACATCATTTTAGTGATATAGCTGGCTCACTTTTTTCTTTACAGATCTCATCATTTGTAGTGCATCTTTAAAGTCCAAAGTAAGCATTTACTCACAGATTTGGTTCACATTTTCCCATCCTAGGTTTTGATCTGTTGAGGTAAATGCTATTCTGCAGTGTATCAGGAGTTTCAACATTCCTGTTCCTACCCACAAATGATATTTTTTTTTACTATCCAATGATAAGATCCACCAAGCCATAGATAAAATTTGCTGCCAAATACTCAGCTGACTTTGCATACTAAAAGCAAATGATAATGTCTCATATTGTCAAGGTTTGTTTTTATGTCTTCTTATATTCACACCTTCCGGAGACCGTGTCAAAAAACCCACAAACCAAGAAATTAATATGACAGTTAAAATTTTTTTGGTGAATCTATTCTGCAGCAATGTTGATACTGTGGTAAACATCAGTGAAAGCATTTTTCACAAGAAGAGATGTTTACTGGTTCCCATTTATTTTATCTAGGATATCTGCTTTTACTGTAAGAAAGGACAGCTGAGCTTTATGAGACATCACTGGAACCCAAGGGTTTCAGCCCTAAACAGCTAAACAATGAGAGCTGCAGAAGAATTTTCAGTGGAATCCTGTTTATGCCCTTTTAAAAAATTTATTTCTCTTCATACTTCATCTAGAATGTTCTTTGGAAGTTGGTGAACATGAAGAATAGGTGGCCTTTCCTGCAGATTGCAGTGGGTTATCACTGGGAACAACCTTCTTTTGGAAGGCACAAAGCCCCTCCAGCTCCACCACAGAGCAGGATGAGCTCAGTTCTTCCACTCTTAAAATTTCCTTCCAGTACTTCCAACTTCTGTTTCTCTACACTGCTCTCTATTTATGCTTCAGAACTTCTAAGTCATTTTTAAAGCAAACTTTTCCTTGCCTTGTTTTACTGCATATTTCTTGGGTTGTTACTTGGTGAGGAACAGACTGATTTAAACTGTTTAAATAGAGCAGTGAATTCGAAGTGGGGATACATTTTGACAGGGCTCCAGCAGGCTTCCAGTTGGAAATAAACACTCAGCCAAAAACCTGGATATTTTAGCTACCTGAGAAATGTGATTGCTTTGAGATGTTCTGCCTCAAATGTCTGAATCTAATTGTCAAATGGAATTTAGACACAAAGGGAAGGGAAGTTGCCCTACAGATCTGTTCTTGTTGGCTGTCATGATGATTGGCAGGGGTAGCACTGACAGCACCCTGGACAATTCAGTTGCCCATAATTTTAGTCAGACTGGTAATGAAGAACCAAATTAACTGATGTGTTATCCAGTTTTCTAATCTGAGAAACATTTTGGAAGTGTAGGCACTGGGAGCAGTGGTTTCACTTCTCTGTTTTATCTGAATGGTTGATGTCACAGGCCTATGCTTGAATATTGATTTCAAAACAATTACTGGTGTGAACATGGGCTGTTTATTGTGGGGCTGAAAGATTGCTCTGCCTGCAGATTAGACATACTGATATATTGCTATTTATCTGATATTTATTACAACAAATAACCTGATACATTGATATTTATTTATCTTTGTCTTTTGCTTCAAAAAGAATTTGGACAAAAACACTGCAGCTAATATTTTGTTAACTTTTCAAATGCACTGAAATCCATTCATAAAGCAAAAAGGACCTTTTGGATCTTGCAGTATTTGGTTTCAGCTGTCACGTGTCCCTCCTGGTTCCAGCTTCATCTGATTCAGTGCCACTTGCTTTTGAAGTATCCACTGAGAACACTCTCTGAGAGAAACTGGTGGCTTTTTTTTCTTCTTCTTTAAATATACTTTAGCTCAACTTTGTTCTACTTGCAGCTGTTAGATTTGAAAGTATATTTTGAAGAAAAAAAATAACTCCAGCAGCACCACAGTTCCTATCTGCTGGGAGCAGCTGCTTTTGGCACTTCAAAGCCAGTGGACAGCACAGTGAAGGCCTCAGCCTTTCCTGCCTTTGAAATGGTTGCAGTATATGTACTTGGGCTTTATGGCACTGTCAGCACAGGAAGAAAGGTTGTTTGGTTTTTTGCACCCCCTCCCTTTTTTCTTTTTTTTTTTTTCCATTTTTCCCCTACTTTCTAATTACATCCTCAATTTAGCTCCAAATACCTGGGAAGGGTTTCTGATGATTTCATCTTCTATGAGCCCAGATGTTTGAAAGAGCACGTGCCCAGGCTTTTCAGTAATGGATTTTAGTCAAATCTGACAGAAAAGTTAAGGAATTTGCTGGGGTTTTTTCCCATGTCTGTGTCAGTCGAGCACTTTCTGAGAGCACATCTCTCGTAGGAGGTGGTGGTTCCATGGCAGAGGTGGGCCAGGGCTCCATGCAGGGACATTCCCCAGCACACTCAAGTACCTGCACACCTTTGCTTCAAGCAGATTTTCACTAATTGTCAAGAATGGAACACTTTCAGTAAACTTAATATGATCCCAGTGCTTAAATGACATTAGCTAGTCCTTAAAAAAAAACCCCAAACCATTAATAATCACTGTGATTACTGTTGCACCCACTTTTTTGTGTAAACAGTTGCTAAAGTGAATGTGAAATAAATGAGATGCAAGATTACTAAGAGAGCCAAAGCCTAGGAAACTATTTTCCAGCAGGAAGAGAACACACAATGAAACAGTGGATGAGTTATTGTGACAGCAGGATGGGGTTACTTGATGAGTTATGGCCATATATTCTGATATTAGATGCCAACCTAAATATATAAATAATCCTTTTGGTTTGGTTAATCTTTAGCTGTGTTTATTACCTTTAAAAATAATTATTCATGCTTCCAGAGGAAAGTGGAAAGTTGTTACATGATAGCTGAAGAATCTCCCTGTATCTCAGGAAATCCTTTCTTGTGACTTTTATTGTTGGGTTCTGACTTCTGTAAAAGTTATGAAGAAATTAGAGTTGTCATCTTGTACTATTTATCCAAATAGGAAAGAGACACCTTCAGAAATATTTTCCTGGGTATTTAATGAAATCACTTTGAAATCATGCTGAAGACAAGTCAATAGACAATGCCTTTAAGTTGAGAGCAAGACAGGTGGGGTTGAGCTTAAATATGCCTTTTATAATAAAGAAAGTGAGGAAAAGAAGTGCAAAAGAGCTGGTTAAAAGCGAAAAAAGCATGTTTGTAATGTTACCTGCCAGCAGCAAGGACAATATCTGAGGTGGTGCTGGGACACTGCTCTTGTTTCAGCAGTGTGCTGGAGCAGAGGAAAGTGTTGTTCAGAGGAGAGGAAGAATATTCTGTAGATCTTCTTGTCTTTTGTAATTTTCTAGTGAGGTTAATTTAAAGAAAAGTGTGAGGTTCTCTCAGGTAAAAGATTAATTTTTTAATTAATAGTAATAGAGATGACAAACTCAACCTCCAGCTCACTTTGTCCCTGTACCTTCGCCCCTTGAAGAGTTCCTGCCACTGCACTTTCATCCCAGCTTTCCTTCTGGCCTCTTTCTTCATTTTCTGTGTTTTTCTACCTTCTCTTTTACCAATCTGTTTCCCACCCAAGTGAAAGAAACACTTGCAAAGCCCTTTTTGAAATCTGCTGTTCCTCGGACAGACCAACGTTCCAAGTGTTCCTTAGCTGTACATTAACCTGGCCATTTCTTTTCAGAGAACCACTATCCATTTTTAGTATGCTGGTTTAGTTATGAGGAGAGAGTCTTTGTGAACAGCTTTGTTCCTCTCCTCTTTGTCTGTACTCTAAGATAATTGAAATACAGTCTGTTCTTGCAAGGAGGCCAAATGAGCACGTTAGTAGAAGCTCTAAATTTTTCATGTCATCAGCAACAAGCTGCATAAATTTCATTTAATAAATTAATCTAGGATGCATAAATGTTTCCTTTGAACAATCCTAACACACAGATGAATACCATTTGTGCAGAATATCTGAGGAATAGTTTCTTCAATCAACATCAAATTTTTACTTTATAGCTAAAACTCACAAATGGGAAAAGGAGACAAATTTAACCTCCAAGTGAGGAGCGGGTGGAAATCATCTCATGGTGCCGTTGCTGTTTACAGAATTGTTAACCAGACAGATGGGTATTTGCACGGTCTCCTTCAGGCATCCAGCTCGTGTGTGATTCAGAGTTAAAAGCCTGAGCTCCCTGTGTAGTCACTTTGAGGGGAGGAGGGAGAGGGAGGCGATCCAGGAACACAAACGGGTGCCTGCGGTGAGCAGCGAGGCAGGCGAGCGGCTGGGAAGGCACTTCTGTGTTCAAAGCCGGTCCTTGGATAAACTGAATCTCTAAACAAAGACTGTGTACAGCAAATTCTGCACCAGAGCCTGCTGCTGACAGGCATTTGCAGTGACTCAAGGTCTGTTAGTTGGGAAGAAACACTTCTGTTTGCAGCCTGTGCTGGGTTTAGTGGGGTGGGCGGGCTGCGGAGGGGAGGGACCTCCTGATGTTCATCATGGTACCAAGTGAGATTGAATCACAGGGATGCAACTCCATTTCCAGTATTTTGTGAGGCTGGAGAGGGATTTTTCACAGGGGCATGCAGTGATAGGACAAGGAGGAATGGCCTTAAGCTGCAGGAGGGCAGGTTTAGATTAGATATTAGGAAGAAATTCTTTACCATAAGGATGGAGAGGCCCTGGCACAGGGTGCCCAGAGATGTTGTGGACTCCCCATCCCTGAGAGTGTCCAAAGCCAGGTTGGACAGGGCTTGGGCAAGCAGGGACAGTGGAAGGTGTCCCTGCCCATGGCAGGGGTTGGAACAGGATGAGCTTTAAAGGTCCCTTTCAACCCAAACAGTTCTGCGGTTCTGGAAATTAAAAACAAATTTACTCATGCAGAAGACTGGGAAGATAGGAGAATTGAGGTGGATTTGTTCTACCCATACTTTAAAAATAATAAAATTCTGAAAAGCCGTTAAAAGTAAGAATATACAGATCAGGAATATCATTTTATATGGTGAGAGTGAGACCATTCAGGTGCATTGTTTTAGGGGAGATAAATCAAACTCCATTTGATTTACAGTTGAACTGCAGTTCAAATACAACTTGTTTATTTTAGAGAATTTCTTGCAATTCTTCATTTGTGGTTGAAATATAATTCTTATTGGTTGGTGAAAAGATATGAGTATTATAGAAAACACAGTCATGCCAATTAAATTATTGCAGCCTGCAATGAAATAGAAAGTCATGTATGTTACCCCACACGTACTTGCTGCTTCAGTGGCAATGTGTGGTTTTGCACAGATGTGTTTTGCACTGTCCCATTTGCCTTTGGCTCATTACAGCCCTTGTATTTTGGAAGTACTTTCTGTTTCAATTTATTGAAGAATCTCAAAAAAAATTTGTAAATTAAAATCCATTTAATTTACCTGATGCAAAGGAGTTCTGGTAAAAAAGGTTCTGGTTTTCTCCCTTAACTTGCAGTGAAGATGCTCCTTTTCTGCCCAAAGTTATGCTAAACTAGGCCCCAACATGATTAATACTCACTCATCCAGCCTGCTAGATCAGATTACTTTTAGCAGCAGTATTTGCAGAGTTGGGTAATCCCCATATCCTCACAGAACACACACATTTATTTATAGGCTTAGGAGACAGAAAAAGCTCGATTTTGCTGGAGTTGTTATCTGGGGACAGATCATGTGCTGTGCCCTGCCTGGGCAGAGGCTGGGGCTGGTTTTCAGCAGGGTAATCATGCAAACACCTGATTTACAAACATTTAAATGATGTTAGGATAGAAATAGTGAAAACAGACGTGCTGTAGGTGTGCTGCAGAGTGAGTTTAGCTCAGTTCTTTGCCGTGACACGTGCAATGCATTGGTGGCTTCTCCAGCCCTCAGCTCAGTCATGCCAAAACAGTGCTTATAAAATCATCCTGCCTTGCAAAACCGTATTTTATATAGGTGTTACTTAAAATATTTCTGGAATTGTGGACATAAATTTACATGAATTTTCATACTTTGGTGTCAAATACTTATTGTAGCAGTTACATTTCTCAAAGACGTAGTGAGCTAACTAATTTCCTTTCCCTCCTTTGGGGACTCTAAAAAGAATTTCAAAGGCGTGCTTGTTCTTGAGAACAAGTTGAAATTGTTCTAAAATTGAAAAGCCTAAACTTAGCATGTGATGTAAAAGCAAAAACTGGATAGTAGAAGGCCTTGTCTAAATTAGGGACTTTCAAAAAGTATTTGCTGGCGTTGATTATATTACAAATCTTTGCTTTCTGAAAACATCTCCTGCAATTAGAGGGCTGTTTATTGTTGGTCTTTGTTCTTCAGGCGTGCTAACAGCAGCAGGATTTCACCTTGGCTCTGTATTAATTGTCTCCTGTTTTAGCAAGTTGTCCTAAAGCACCTCCCCATGTGAGTGCAGTTTCATCTGCCTGTGCTCATCAGCTGGGTTGTCACTGGCCTGGGCACGAACCACGTTGCCAGATTTGTTTGGGAGTGAACAACAAGAGACTGACACAGTTCTTACATTAATCTTTTTTAGCTCTTTGTTAAGGATATTGTTTTCTTCTTAAAATTCTTTTCTCTGCAGGAGTAAGGAAATTTAGATTTAAATTTCAGTTAAAAGCCAAATTTAGAAGAAATAGTGTAGTTAAAAGCTAAATTTTAAGTAAATAGTGTAATTGTGATGACAGCTTAGTAAATCACCTACTGGCTGTTGCCTTGAATATGGTTCCATCGTACTGTGTAGAAAGAATTAAAAAATGAAGAATTCAGCTAAGAGATCATAATTTTGAAATACTTGTGTTACTTGATAACAGCAGTGGTAAGAAAGGCTCTTTCAGGTCAGACAGACATTCCTGCTTGGTTTTGTGCCCACGCCATGGCTGGAGACAGGAACAGATGCGCAGGGAAGGGAATAAGAGATTTTCATCTTTGGGAGGACAAGATGAGGAAACATCCAAGGCACAATGAATGCCCTGTGATTATGGTAATGGGGCACACACGATTATTTAATGAATGTCTCTTTCAGCGTCGGCTCTAATGCCCATTGTGAATGTCGTGTTGCTTGTCTGGCTGCAGTGTATAGCACCTACCAGTGCCTCTCCTCTGGACTCTGAAGTGCTGGACTGGAGCAAACACTTGAATGTGATCTGATGAAGTGCTCAGCATCGAGGGGGTCGGTGCAGCAACATCTCAACACGACAGAATTTTTGAAGGAGGTGGTTTTGTTATATCATTCATAAAGGTGCTCTCTGCCTCAAAGAGGAGACAGAATCCGTCTGGTTTATGAAGAATTAATACAGTTTTCATGCAGTTTCCTGTGATGAAGAAGTTCTGTTGCTGCTGAAAAGCAGCATGGATTTTCTCTTTCTTTTTTTTTTGTTATATGTTAATTATTTTTCCTTTCAAAAAACAACCCAATAACAATACAAGAATGAGAGAGGGAGGGGTGGAAGAGAAGCCGTAGTGCTTGGCAGTTCTGAAGAGAGCAGGGGCTTCAGGCAGTGCTCACCAGTGCAGGGAATGGCTGCTCAGTCACTTTATGTTTTTTGTTTTGTTGGCTGGGAATATGGAATACCTGCTAATATTTGTTAAGAAAGATGAGTTTGGAGGTCTTTGAGGGATGAAAGTGCTCTACTCCTCATCCTTTCTCTCCTCTCCTGTTTGTCCACCTCTGGTCCCTGCCAGAAACCTCTTCAAGTATCAAACCAAAATCATTGTGGAGACTACATAGCTTCAAATGAAGAGGGTTTTTATATTTTTCTTCAAAAAATTTGCCTTTTGTAAAATACCTCCCTTCATGGTACCACCCTTTCTCTTCCCACATAGCAGCTGGGGGGACACCCCTCTTGCTGAAGAACCTTTTGCTCCTTTCACTTACTACATTAAAAAACCTTGTGTCTATAAATGCTGCAAATGAAGATATTACTTAACAAAACTATTTACTTTGGTCAATGTGGTAAAGGTGTAAAGCGTTGGAGAAGCAGGATCAGTTCCCTGCTCCCTCTGGGTCACATTCTCTGCCTGCTGCCCTGTCTCCTGGTAAAAAAGTGACAACTCAAATAATTGAAGCTCCTTACTCCAGACCTACATAGCACAACCTGCTGAAAACCCAGTAATTAAGACAATAAAATGTTTGAAGGAAAAGGCCTCTCCTATTGACATGATTTCTTTTTAAGCAGGTGTGATTTATGAAGAAACACTAAACATTTTTTCTCCTAAATCAGGCAAAGGCTCTACAGTTATTTTAGGGAGCAACAGCTCTTTCTTTTAGGCACAGGATGGACACCGCGAGCATCCGAGAGAAACCAGTTTTGTAGAGAAACCTTGGGCAAAAACCTGGCGTAAAGAACTTTGTGTGAGGATCCCAGGCCCAGCATGGAAAATGTGAGGGGTTAACCCCTTCAGGGACTTCAGGCATCTCCTAATGAGCTCTTTAGTGTTATTAAATAATGTAGATACGTTAAACCGTGCAATGTTGCATCTGTTCTCCTTGCTCCGTTTGGGAAGGCAGCTCCCAACCGCAGCACGAGTGGCACATTTCCCTTTTAAACTTGCAATACGCTGCTCTGCAGTTTGAGAAAATGCCCTTTTTTATAAAATTTATTTTAACTTAGTTTCAAATTTTCCCCACGGAAGCCGGGCAACCAGCTGATATCATTCCAGAATTGAATGCTACAGCTTTAAGATAAGGTGCCGGGCGCTCTCGGCGCTCACACAGCGGCTCCTCCCGTCCGCTCTTTTTTTCCTTTCTCATGCTGAAAATACCCCACCATGTTCACGATAAGAGATTTCNTTTTTTTCTTTTTTCCTTATTTTTCTTCATTCCCCCCCTTCTTCCTTCTCCGAAATCCACCAAAACTGAAGAAAAATCCAAGTGACTGTTCTTAGCAGCTGTGTGGCCCGGAGTTCAGTGGGGAAGCGGCTTCCTGCCGTCCCTATTCATCACCTGCTTCAAAGGCGGCCTGGCCGCTCCAGTGTGCAGGCCAGGTAGGGTGCCTTTGTGCGCAGGCGGGAGGATTAATATCAAAGCTGCGGCAACCAGGCCCTTGGTCTCGGGCTGCCATTCAGGCAAGCGGGGAGAGGCTAAGAGTGGCCAAGGTCACAGCATCCAGTGTGGTGCGGACTGGGAACGGCTCCTGAGAATAGAGGGCTTCTTATGAAATCATGGTGCAAGCTTGCGGCACAGCAGGTGCCCTTCTGGAACACATACATCTGTTTATGTTGGGATAGCGTAGCCGACAACGGGATAATAGAGCTTTGTTTTTTTTATAATTTTCTTGCTTTTTTTTTTATTTAAGGGAAAAAAAAAAAGGGACAACTCTATGCGCCAGCGTTGAGGAATATCGCAGGAAGAGCGTTTGCTTTGGAAATCATAAAGAAATCTTGCAAAGCTTTAATTGCTGGGGTGGGGGGTTGTGTGTGTGTATACTTAAGCGAAGGGGCGAGCAGGCTGCCTATTAACCATTTAGGATCCTCAGCCCTGCTGAGGAGCAGCAGCGGGATACGGGGACACCCGCCACACAATGCGACAATGCCTCCTTTTTTTTTTTTTTTTTTTTGTTTTTTAATATATTATTTTTTCGTACGCTTCCATCATTTGTACCAACAAATTGGGTAAGGATGCGCTGGATTTGCTCGGTTGTCTCCATTGTTGGAATTGTCTGGAGGAATTCTGTCACGCTAATGGTGGCTTTTTAAGAGGTGAGGTAATAGTGACGTAAAAATAAAATTGCCAACTTGATGAAATTAAGGGGGAAATTAAGCTGTAGACGAGTTGTCATGACGACAAGGATGTTCTATTGATGAACTGTACTCCTCCCTGTCCAATCAGATAGTGGAGCTGAAGCTGGAGCATGAACAGGAGAAGACGCACCTATTCCAGCAGCAAAACGCAGTGCAGGACTGCCTGGTCCGAGACCATCAACGGGAGATCGAGAAACTGGAGAAGCGGCTTCGCACTGCCATGGCAGAGCACGACAGCCAAACTCACGAGAGCAGGAAACGAGACGGCCAGGTAACGATCAATAACGCTTGAAAGGCGTCCGCTTATTAGAAATTGCTGATAATAAGTGTTTCCTGTTTGCCAGCATTGTTGGTGGTGCTCGCTGGGGAAGTGTTTGCGAAACTGGCACATAAACGTGATTTCGTTTTTCTCTTTTTTCTTTTTTTTTTTTTCCGCTTTCCCCCCTCCCTTCCCACTGCTGAATAGGGCTTTAACTGCAAAAACCACAGGTAGCCAGATTAAAAATCCCATGGTGCGCTATAACTCGGCCTATTTATAATCTTGTCTCATTTTCTTTCATGATGGATTTGTTTAAGAAAAAAAGGTATCTGTTCTTTTTCCCCCTCAGCCCTCACAGTCACCCCTCCTTTTCTCCTTCCTGGGCAAATCCATGTGAATTATATCTGCTTCGTTCGTGTGCTTCTTTTTGTTTTAATCTCTGCAGGTAACTCACAAATGGCTTTATTTCCTTTTGTTCATGTCTTTTTTTGTTTCAGTTTTTGTATTCTAGATTTGCATTGTGCGTTTGGTTCCGTGTGTCGGATGTTTGATAAGATGATGTGGGTTTGGGGTCGCTTACCATCACGTTTATTTTCCTACACACACGCACCCCTCCCATCCTCCATCTCTGTGGTCACTGTTGGAAGCCATTTGGCAGAATAACCCCCAGCTGGGGTAGCATTTGACTCTTCAAAGTTCTGGATGAAATGCACACTGTCAGCATGGAAAATGATCTTTATGAGTTTTCACTTCAAAAACCATCTTATTGCCTTTGTTTTGATCTGTTTTGTAAGGATGGCATGGTGTATTTTCCTAAAAGCCTTTATTAAAAAGGCCTGCTATGGCAATATTTAAAAAACTAAGATAATTTTTTAGTTTAAAGAGTTTTTAGAAAATAATCTTTCCTAATCAGCATTAGAATTGCTTATCACGCACGGATTATTTTATACCAAAACTGGACATTTTGGTGAAGCATCTTTAATGACACGTTTTCCGCGCACCACCACCTTCCCTATGAGATGTTAAGTTCAGACTAAGAGGCATTTCACTCTACTTTCCTGTAGACTGGTAGTCTGTGGCTTTTACTAACACCTCCAATGGAGCTAAGTGAAACGGAATTGAAAATTTACTTTTGAAATCAGTTGGGTTTTTTTCTTTGGACGGCTCAGACTATCGCAGTCTGGCTTAAGGAAGTCTATTAGGAAGCAAACGGCTTCTTGGGGGAGGTTGAGAGATATATTGCAAAGTCAGGACTTATTTCTCCATTTCAACATTGTGGTTTCCCAATGAAAACGGGATGTACTTTGTGAGAACATTTGGGAAGGGGATACTCAGGTGGCCTCTGAAAAGAAAAATTAAACCTCGCCTGTTATTTTCCGCTGCATTGTAGGAGCGAACAAAGCTTTAAGTGGTACAAGGGATTGGCATTTTTTATTTTGGCCCAAGATAGATTCATCTCAGCTCTGGATCTGTTTGCAAGGGTCCTTGCAGAGTTGTAGCCTCCTCTTACCTGCATTCCTGCTGTTGGTTTTGTTTTTTTTTTTTGCGGACAAAGGCAGAGCTGTAACTCCCAGGTTTAAAAAGGCAGCGTTGGAATTATATAGAATTATTCTGTCTACACACCAGCGCTCATCCCATTTCCTGCGTTGCACTGTAACACTGAATACAAAGGAAAAGCAAAATCCTGAGAACTGGGAGGTGTCTGTAAGTCCAGCTCTGGTTTGTGCTCTTGGGGGTCGTTTCTGGCAAAGGTTGGAGCTCAAAGTTTGGTTGTGCTTTCTGTTTGAAGGGAGATCAATGATGCTACTACAGGTGCTCTGTGGAAACCTGGGAATTTACGCAGCTATTGGGGGAATCTGAACAGTCTGAAAAGCTGAGTTTGGCCTTTTACAGAGCTTTTCTTTGTAGTTTCAATATCCCTATACAGTCATTTGAACATTGCTGCCATGAGAATGACATGTAAATCAGGGAAGAAAAGGCAGTTGCTTTGACTAGAAGAGCTGTTGTTTGTTTAAATTCTAGTGAGACTCTCCCGGCTTTCAAGGACACAGGTTTTTCCATTTGGGAAAATAAATTGCTGTTCATTCCTTCCTCTGGTCTTTGTGTTCAAATCCACCTCTGTCTTTGCAGTGAGCTCAACAGACAATACTGGTGTTTCTTATGGAATTATAGCACAGATTTTTAATAATTTTTTGTAATCTTTGCATATATTTACTAAAACTGCGTGTTTTGGACATCTGATGTGACTAACGGCCAGTGTCCTTTATGAAACATTTGTCAGGCTCTTAACAAAGATAACCCGGTCATTTAATGGGTATTTAACAACATTGCATTTAAAAACCTGTTCAATTGGAACCATCTTTGGCAGCAGTAATTTTTAGGAGTGCTTTGTGTCCCAGCGAAGGTGAGATGAAATAGGAGTGGAGGCCATTTTGCTTGGCGAAATGAAAAGTCGATTTGCTGGGTTGTTCGAAAAATTTAAATAATAATTAGTGTTAATCACAAACGAGTAGCTTGGTTTGAAGGAGCTATCTGCTCAGTGTTGGGTGAACGATGTGAAAGCACCGCTATTAAAGGTATTCACTGGAAGTCTTTCTTAAATCCTTTTCCATATGAAAGAGTAGCGTATTTCTTAATATATGTGGTTAAAATCTGTATTTCTGACTATATTCCTGGAGATAGCTATGACTAAGTAGTGTATATCAATTTATTTTACTAATACTGTAAAGATTAACTTAGTTTTTTTATTGCATGTCCAAGGTCTCTACTTTCACGTAGGTCTTCAGATACGGTGAAAGACACTATACAAAATAGGTAGATTTTATTCAAATATGAATACATTTATTAATGCTTGAATCACTAGAGTATAAAAAATTAAGATTTGAGTGCCTTGCCAGATCTTAATTAAATATAAAACAATGTTATTGCTTCTTGAAGTATACATTTAATATATTTTCAAGAAAGGAATTTGATTGAAGTATATCGCCTTTTGTGCTGCTGAAAAATTTCTGGATAACAATTGCATTCTGCTTGTATTTCTCCATTTCTAGGAGGCTTGCTCTGGTTTTTTCACCTGGGGTTGTAATGCTTGGGGAGGAGTAAATTGACTTGTAGGTCAATAAAAGTCAAAGCAGTACAAAGGCTTTTATGCCATGCTGTGTTCTTGTAGGCTTTTAAATCCTGTACATTTTCTATGAACTGCCATAATGTTGTTATTCTTTAAACAGTAGCTAATCACACAGGATTGTGGGTTTTTTAAAGGGTAGTTTTGAATCATTACTTCTATTTAATTTCAGTATCTGAATTTTCTTTAGGAGCATTCTTAAGTTTGCTCATTCATTCCGCACCTCCTGAAATAATTTTAGTTTATCCACCAGTTCGCAAAACAGGGAGCTCCTTGCATGACAGAGACCTTCCTTTGTTTAAATAAAAACAGTTTTGCTATGGAGTCAGTGATTTTCTGAAGCAAAACTTCAGCTTCTAGAGAAGGATATATCCAGTTTGCTTGGCAAAATGAGACAGCAAGGTTAGGAAATTTTAATAACTGAAGCAGAGGGGTTGAGGTGTCTGTGGTGCCAGTTGTGCCCTCATATTTCCCCTTTATCCTTGGAATGTCCTTCTCTCCCCAGCATCTGCCACATGCCCTCAACCAGCTCAAAGACTTCCATGTTCCAGCTGCTGTGCAGAGCTGGATCATTTTCCTGCTCATTCTTCCACCGTTGACCTTTGGGCAAGAAGAAGAAGTAAAATGTACCCTATAACATCAAACACAGCACTTGGCACTGAAGGAGAGGAAAGAAAGTTTCCACGAGGAAGCTGAATCCTCTTTCCAGGTTCTGAGATAATTGGCCAGGCCACTGTGTTCATCCAGTGGTAGTTGGGTCAAGAGCAGCTCGAGTGCTCGGGCACGTTCTGCCCGTGTGTGCCACTGATGTCACCATGTTTCACTTTAACAGGCAATGTCTGTGCTCTCAAAAATAAGCCTGCTCTAAGAGATCACTGCTCTTTTGGGGTGTCTTGGAGCTCTTGAGAAACCCTTATTGGCTGGGAAAGAAAAACTTTGTGTAGTTCTGAAGCTGTGTGAACACAAACACTGAGAGCAGAGCTTGTTACTAAAAACCCCAACAAACAGGCTGGAGGTGGTAAGAAGAGTTACTAAGCTGTTATCCCATGGCTGAAGGATCTGTTTCCTTTTTCCTCTCTTGCTTTTTGAACTTTCCATAATCCCCTTGGCCTTTACCATCCTGGTTTGCTTTCCCTTCTCAGAATCAGCAGCTCCTTCCCTGGTGTCCCATGTACAGCACATCCCATCACTTCTTTTGTGGCTTGTCCTCTTTGGAAATTTGCTTCTTTGCACTTGGATCAATGATCTTTCTGCAGCTGTTGCTTTGCACCTGGTTTTGGCTGAATTAATTTGAGCCTGTGGAGTTAAAACAAAAAATCAGCAGCAATCACTATTTTCATTCCAGCAATAATAGTTATTTTCATTCCAGCAGGTTCTTGGTATATGTTTATGGTTCTGTGTAGATAATTAGTGTATCAGCCAAGTGGGGGAAACAGAGGACATTTATCTTGGCTCCATAAATGTGTGAAGGGTGGCTGTGCTGATGTGTGTCTGCTGCAGAACTCTGTCAGCTATTGACAAGAGAAAATACAGAAAAAAACCCAATAGAGACATTACCTACTTGTTTAGTGATAACTAAATACTCAACTCTTGCCCAATTTCTGTCTGTATGAAAATATTGCTGCAACTTTTTAGTAGTATATTAATACGAAGGATTTGGGGAGCATTTTTTTTCAGAATAGGAGACTCTTCAACTTTGATCTGAAAGAACCTATTGCCACCTACAGATAAATCACTGATCAACTCTTCTTCTTCATGTAATTGTTTTAATATCTCAAAACAGCAGTTCCCACATGGTTATTCTCCCAGTATCAATGGAAGCAATTTGCTTGAGGGTATCTGGAGGGTACAGGCAAAGGTAGCCTGGGAAACATTCAGATGCTGATGGTGCTACTGAAGTCATTTCTGCTTACAATTTGGAGTAAATAAATTATATTACTCATATTTTTCTTTTACTTCCTTCCCTTTTCTTAGTAGAAGATGTCTTTGGCATGAGAAGAAATGCACTGCTTGCAGCCAGTCTAAATCCTGGAGTTGAAATCTAAATATTTGTTTGTTGTATTTTACTTGGAGAGTGGCTCTTGGGCTGCCAGTCAGACTCCTGTAGACAGACAGCCGTTCCCTTTTAGCCTTTCCCAAACAAAAGCTTTGGGCTATATTGCAGCATGTTTAATTTACCACCAGTCAGCCCAGGATAATGAACATGACTGTTGATGTAAAGTATTTAAAGTACCAAATATTTGTTGCAGCACTTGTGTGGTTTTCCTTGGCTGTTATTCACACTCTGCTGACTCAGGGCTGCAATGGATCCCATTGATGGGGAATATCTGCTGAAATCAGGGACCTGAGCGGTCCCATGGAGACATTCACACAGGGCTTTCACTCAGAGCATTGCTGTGAAATGGTCACATGCAAGTTTCTTGTGGAAATACTCAAATACTCTTCATCCACAGAGTTGGTTTTCACTGCAATTGAGTAAATGCAGGGGAGCTATAGGAAGAGTTTGAGCAGCAGCGTTGGGATAATCTTTGTGATAAGAGTTAAAAATGAGCTTTTGCTCTGAACTAGAGCAGGCAGTGCAGGCTCAGGGTTCTCTCCATCAGGGTCTGGGTCTCCTGGGCACATCCCCTCCCCTGCCCAGGTGAACCCACTGTGCCATGTTTGTGGTCCTGTGTCACACTCTGGCTGAGCTGCTGCCTCGGGCTGGGACACCTTTCAAAGCCCTGCTGATCCAGCTGTGAACATCTGCCACTTCCTCACTTCATGCAGCCTTCAAAGTGTCCTTGTGCCATAGTGGGGGATCATCTCTGATGTCTCCCACATTTTTTCTTGACTCTCAGTCTTTTCATTAGGACTGAAATTGGATGGTGAAGAATATGGGGCAGGAGGTTTGACTTCGCTCTCTTCTTTTATGCTTCAGGCTGTCCAGCACTTGAAATATTTTGAAGACATTTTTGGAAGATGCACATGATAGTGCACAAATTGCCATCTGCTGATTAAAAATATGAAGTTAACTTAGGAGACAACAGACATTTTGTGCTGTCTACAGTGTATGTAAAAGAGAAAGCAGTTGCCATAGAAACTAGCTCATCACATAATATGAACTCTGAATCTGAGATGGAGTTCTTTTCAGCAAAATGGACTTTCTGTTTCTATAATATGAAATTGAATATATCTGGTAGTTATTATAACATTGCAATCAGCCTTATAATATTCTTTTTTATTTAATTTTAAATATTGGCAGCTGAGAAGGTGGAGTGTGTAATTTCACTTGTCTAGGGGCAGGGTGTAGATCCTATGGCAGTAATTTAATTTTGTACCAGCACTCCTTGATTAGGAAGAAGTGATTATTTCAAGCATAGATGTTAATAAACATAGAATAATTTCTCTGAATAGAAATGAGATCAGTTTTGCTCATCAGTGAGATGCAAAGGATCTTTATGCCAAGTTTTAACACATCCACTGGGTGTGGCTTTGCAGGCAGGGTTTGTGTGTGATGGCTGCAAGGAATGATTAACACTAATAGACAATAAGCTGTACATGGTGTGAAATTATTTCTCACATTAAAGTTACATAAAGGAATACTGAAGTCAAATGATCAAGTACAAACAGGTGCATGTGCAAACAGGTAGTAACTGCAGCATTTGAGGTGATGTGATGTAATTTCTAAGCAGAGAGGCAAAAATGCTGTGTTAGTCTGCAGAAATGGTCGATTTACAATAAAATCTCTTGGTTTAGAAGCAGAAGGAGCTTGTGCTTTCTATGTGAAGATTGGTGTTTGGCAAAGCCAGACTGAATTTGCTTATTAATATTACTTCCAATTGTGTCTAAATCTTCAGAGTGTAGTTTTTGTGATATTGGATTGTTCCAAATATTACAACTAAACTTGTTCAGTAAATGTCTGCTGCACAGAGGAGGGAATGCTTGCTCACAACTTTATTAATGGTTTTTGGTTCTTTTGTAAATTGCTTTTTACCTTGTAGTGTGTTTGAGACAGTTGGTGAATAGAAGGAAGCTGACTTCTCCTAGTCCAAAGAACAAGTGCAGCAATTTGGAAAACAGCAGTGCCCTCCACTTCAAACATTCCCCGGAGTGCTGAAGGGACATCCTCTAATGGGAGACCAGCATTCATTCTGGAGTTTTTTCACAGCATCATAGAATAATTTGGCTTGGAAGGACCTCTGGAGGTCACCGTGCCCAACCTCCTGCTCAAAGCAGGTCTGACTTCAAAACCACATCATGTTGCTCAGGGCCAAGTCCAGCTGAGTTTTGAAAAACGTGCACTGGTGGAGATTTCACAGCCTTCTTGAGCCATATGCTCCAGTGCTTTACCAATCCAGTGTGAAATTCCTTTTCCTGTATATCCAGCTGGCATATCTGTTGTTAAAATTTGGATCTGTAGGTTCCTTCAAGAAGAGTCTGCCTCTGTCTTCTCCACAATTCTTATGCTCAGTTGAAGACGATGAATTGATTTCTCTTTGGCTGAATGAAGCTGGATTGGTGAACTCGCTGCAGGTGCTGGTGGCCCATTCCTCAGCTTGCAGGGTTTGAGGTCCCTGTGGATGGCACCATGCTCTCCATACTGTCTGCTTTCCCAGGAAATGTCATGGCACAGGGTCATTGTGTCCCTCATCCAGGGCTTTGGAGCAGAGGTTCAGCTGTACCAGCCCCATCTGAACTTTGAGTGACTCTTGACTCATCCTCTTCAAACCCTGTGGTCCTGTGAGTTCTCTGCTCACACTCTGCTCACCCCTCCAGTCTGTGACCCTTCAGTTTGACTGTACAGACCCTCTAAAGTCTGTATCAAATCCTTGCTAAAATCAAAATAAATGAGACTGACACTTCTCCCCTTTCACTGCAGAAGATAATCACTTTATTCAAGCCTCCTTTGCCCTCATTTATCCAGGCTGGCTGTTCCCAGTGACCCTTCTATTCTTCCTGTGCCTGGAAATTAATTTCATGGAGTTTTACACCATCATTTTTCCAGGGATGGAGGTTAGGATGTCCTGTCTGTGATTACCTACTAAGGTGATATGTATTGCAGATTAAGTAGTTGCATTTCTTAGAGTGTGCTTTTTCTCTCATCCCTTTTCTAAGGAAAGATTATCCAAAATCAATTTAGTCTCTCTTCCTTAGGTCATCAGATGTTAATTCTGTTCACTCACTGCCACCATAAATCAAGTTGTGAACAGTAGTCTGGCTGTTAAATTATATATATCTTGATAGGAGAGATTCTGTGATCTGCTCAGTTCCTCAATTCAAAGGTATTTTAAACACCAAGTGAAAGAATGAGACACTGGGCGAGAAATGGTGACAATCTGTAGTTTGGAATGTTAACACCACTTGTTTTGGCAGCGATACTGCTCATAAAACAATAAGATCCATATGGATGCTAATTTTCCCAATTTTGAGTAATAAATACAACCTCTTTATGGTTTAAGTAATGGTATTACTCAATACCACTGCGGGGTCCAGTAGACAGTTTCATGATGAGGTAATAAATAGCGATTTTGGAGAGCTGATTTATTTGTGTTTTTCTTTTATGTGGTTTCTGATGGAGGAAGAAGAAATCCCAGAGCCAGTGCAAAGCCTTGCCCTCTCCTGTAGCTGACATACTTTGGCTGAAGATATGTCAGCTGAGAAATATGAGCCCATCCATACAGCTCTGCACGCTCCCACATTAAAGTATTATAAAGGAACCTTCAAGTGGAAAACCAGTAACAAATTGCAGCTGAGATGCTTATGGCAAATTGCACTGCCCTGCTTGCTCCACCACTGCTCTGCCTGTTCCTCCACATGCTGCTTTAGCCAGGAAGAAAAATGGGAGACTCCTCTGCTTTTCCTCTGTTTCTGAGACAGGAGCTGCGAGGGGGAGAAGCCCCAGGCCCCCCTGGTGGGTTCTCTGCGGGGCTGGGATGATGTTGCTGGCACAGGCACAGGCTTGAGTATTTCATCAGTAAAATCTCTGCAGCTGTTTCCCCACTGGCCCAACCCCGGCGTCTGTAGCAACTCCTCAAAGTCTTTGCTGCCTCAGAAGTATGGAATTTGCTGTCCCATCCCATGGAGGGGCAGCCAAACGCTGTGCACTCTTTCAGCCCTTCTCCCACCCCAGTGCCATGCCCGATGTGTGCTCCCAGCTCAGGAAGCTCAGATCCTGCCCTTCCAAGCTGCTCCAGCCCCTTTTCCCACCAGAGCACACTCTGGGCACACCACACCCCACACAGGGTGGGCTGGGGTTTGTCCCCTGCCAGTTGTGAGCCCTGAGTTACAAAGAGGTGCCAGCAAGGGGCTCCTGGCTGGGTTCTGAGGGATGTGCAAGCCAGGGAAATGGGACAGTGCAGTGCAGAGCCAGGAATCAGTTGGCCCTGGGTGGGGGCACTGCCTGTGTGCTCTGGGACCACCTCCTGCAGGGATCCAGCTCAGGAGATCCCGTTTCCCATCCCCACCTGTGAACTGTGGGCTCTCAGGCAGGAGCAGCTGCCCTGGCACAGCCCTGCAGAGCCCACGTGCTCCATGGTATTGCTCCACACTTCCCATCCTGATTCATCATCTCTTGTCTTTTCTGCTGCCATTTGGTGTTTCTGTTTTCCCTCACACCCAGATAAGAGCAGGGATTTGAGGTTCTGCATTTGAGGATATTCCAGACAGAGAAAACACTGTGAGTCCTCAGCTGAGGGCTGTGGGCTTGTGCTGGCCTTGGGCATTTGAGCTCACAGAAGTGTGAATGCTTTCTCTGCAATTGGTCTTTTTCTTTTTGAAAAGCTTTTTTTCTTTTTTTTAAGAGACAAATTAGAAATAAAATCCACTATTCTAAAGTACAGTGATTATTTTCAGTGTGGAGTCAGACAGCAGGAGCTGTTCCTTGGCCCAGTCACCTTTGAAGAAATGATTGTCAGCTTACCTGAACAAAAACTGTTTCTTCATTTGAACAAGTGGCAGAGACTGTGACAGTGATTTAAGGTCTTTAGTGTTGATTTCATGCAAGAAAATATTTTTCACAGTATGACTTTAAAGTAGACTTTTTTCCCCCAATTACTCTACATGTTGGCAGCAAATTAGCTTTGAGGGAATATTGTGCACATCATAGTTCTCTGTTGATGTATTGGATTGATGTATTTTTGGATCTTTTAGCTCAGTCAGACCAATGACTGACGTTGTTCATGTCTTGCCTTTCTGTGGATTTGAAAGACTTCCTTTTGACAGGGAGGGTGAGATGGAAAAAAAGAAGCCAAAGTACAAGAAATGATTGGCAAAGTGATGATATCATCGAATGTTCAAAGACTCTGCAAATTGAAGCTTATTAAGCTGACATTTTGTCTTCTATTCAGCACTAATTGGAATCATGCCTGGTGCATGATGTGGAAGGTACTTAATACCTGAGTGTTTATCATGACAAAATGACAGAAATCGGTGTCAGGGATGCTGTAGATTTCTGTTTAATGGAAAAAACAATATATTTCAAACTGCAATTACATATCTCAGAGTCATTTGTATTCTTGTGTTAGAAAGTCCTCCTAAAATACTGCAAATAAGAAAACTTTACTTTTGACCCCTAAAATATTGGCTTGACTGTGAATATTCCGTTTTCAAGTTTTAGAGTTGTTCTTCAGAGCTCATAAAATCATCACTAAGGTAGTTTAAGAAAAAAAAAAAAGGCTAAAAAGAGGGACAAAACCCCCTGACACAGCGTTTTCACTTGAAGCAGATCTGAAAATGCTGCAGAGAGTGAACTCCCTCTTCCACACGGGTGAGACAATTCTTCTAAAGTTGTCTCTGACAGCTTGAGTTCTTTTGTAGTCTGTGCTTTCTGCTGTATTGGCATCCGTAAAATGAATTTAGAAAAGAGAAATAGCAGAGAAAGTGATTTTTGGAAAGGCAGCTGCTGCAAACACAGAGTACACTGGAAGATTTGAAGGAAGCTGCATGTTCTCCTGCTGTGTTTGGTATCCTTAGGGATTTCTGGGTTCAAGGGCACCTGTGTCCTGGCTGGGAAGGCAGCGGGACCAGTGTGTTACTCTACATCTTCATCTTGGACCTTATAAAGTTGGATTCAGATCTTCAATTAAACCTCTAATTTAATATAAAATTAATATTTATTCAGTAGTGGATGAAATCAGTAAGCTGATAGATGAAATTGTTACCTGAGTTGCTGTTTGTAAGGGAGTAGGGATTGGTAATTGCAGAGTACTATGTTTTTTAAAAACCCAAACAAAACAGAAACCAGCAAAAAGCCCACAAACAAACAAAAGGAAAAATGCCACCCCAAACACAAATCAATGGAGTGTGGATGCTCACAGGAATTACTGGTCATTAAGTGACTGATCCAGCTGCCTGTGTGTCCCTGTGAACTGCAGCAGTCCTGTAACTAATGAGATGTTGACAAGCAGTAGTTTAGGGGCTGCTGGTAATTATTTGTATTGCTGGAATCCTCTCGGGGGTCTGAGTCTATGTTGTGTCAGTGAAAACATGGAACAACAGACAGTTCCAGTCCCTGGGAGCTGAGACCATAATTGTGCTTGTGGCCCGCTGCAAGTGGAGGCAGCAGAAGGTTGGGGACCTGAGATAAACAAGGTTTAGCAGTTGGTTTCTCTGTAGGTTGGCATGGTTTGAGCTGGGAAGCAGAAGACACAGCACACGAGCTGCCTCCTTTGAGTGGCTCTTGTAACATCAAAAAATGCCCTTCCCTGATTTGTCTGCAGCTCTAAGAGACATCTGAAGTGTGCTGGCCCCTTGCCATGTCTGCAGTGGCTGCTGCTATCAAAGGGCACTGCAGGGAAAAGGAAAAGTGTTTGACTGAGGTGGGAGATGAGCACGTGAAGAACATTTTTGTCTGTTCAAAGTTTGGGAACCCCTGTAATGATTTCCATGCTGGTTGTTCAGCCTACTCAAGTTTAATAATTACTAACTGCAAGCCTCCTGAAGCTGTGTATTGCATAGATTTCCTCATGGGAAAGCAAATTTAAAGAATAAATTGTTATTGTGCCTTTTATCTGTTGGATGCTGTTGTTGGGGAGTGCAGGGGAAGTGGAGGACCAGGACCCAGGATGTCAATATACCATTGATAAAATTAGAAAGAAAATATTAATATTTTCCTGCTAAAATCAGTTTGGGATGTGTGAGGGAGTGTGTTTGTATATATGTATGTGTCTGAGTGTGTGTATATGTATTATTGCCCTCTAATGGATAGAGTCTGAATGACTCAGCTTTGTCTGCTTATATGGGGCTTGTAGCAAAACATTATTTTCAGGATGTCTGATATTTTCCATTTTAGAAGAATTTTATCATGTTTATTCAAAATTCTGCTGCATCTTTTGTGAGTAATGTCCCTTTAGTTTGTATCATTAATTTGGAATTCTGCAGCAAGTCCCACAGCTTAGAGAAGTGCCTTTTCTTTGTTCTCTGAAGGTTTATTCCAGCTCAGCCTTGAAATTCAACATTTTACTCTGCTATTTTTACCACAGTGCCAAAATAATAACTGAATTTTGAATAGATTTCTGTACAGCGATGACATCAAGGCCCTTTTGGATGTGTAGATGTTGCTCCTTTGCTTTATTCCATCCAGAGCATGCCCCTGGCCCAACAGCCCTGCTGAGCACCCCGGGCATCCAGGACCTGCCCAACTCCTGAGATGGGGATGGAAGAGGGAATGAGCTCTTCTCTGGTTGATGGGTGTTCCCAGGGGCTGCTCCAGCCCATCCTGCTCAGCAGCTTCCTGCCTGCTCCCACGTGTGGTTTGTTTTCTAGGAAAAGTGACAGAAGTGTTAATGTAACATTAATTCAGACTGAGTTTTCAAATCTAGGTGAGATTCATTATAAAGTCAAGTGGTCTAATGAATTGTGGTAGGTTAGGCTTTGTTTTGCTTTTTAAATAAAACTGTCTTCGAAGGTATCTTTGGAATGACTCAAGGAGGAAGGCTGCAGGTTACTTGGGAATGGGATTACAATTGTTTGTACTGAGAGTAGCCCAATTCTGTGTTCTTTATAGTGGAATCCTAACACAGCCATGTTTCTTCCTAGCAGGGCTCTGTTTTCATTCAATAAATACATGTGGGGGAATTCCATTTCAGAATTATGTTTTTCTCTCTGCAGCCATATTCTTTTCCTTTCCAAACTTTGCAGTGCTTGATATTGCAGTGGGATAACTGTGCAGGTTTGGGACACACAGCACAACAGCCCTGGCCCACAGCTTCCTTCATCTCCTGCTGCAGATCCATGGAGTGTCCAGAGTCACCTCCCTCCCCTCCAGGAGGTTCTTGAGGGGAGGTGTTACAGAGAGATTCCTGATGGATATGAATTGCAATGAGCCAAATATTTCTACTTCTGGAACCATGTCAATATTCAGGACAGAAGAGCAACTCATTTCACAAAGCTCTGCTACAGTGCCTCCAATCTCTGCACACTTTCAGCTGAGTCCATCACATTTCTATTTATGATCCAATTACAAGCTGAATGTAGGCTGGAAGAGCAGAGGGAGCAGCACATTAATCAAATTCCCTTGTAATGACTGTGTTCTCATGTGGGTGATGCTCTGAGGTGTGACACAAGGCAGGGCACACAGTGCTGCCTTTTCCTGTCCCTGCCCAGGGCTGGGCTGTCCCTGGGCTGTACCTGCTCAGCTTGGCAGGCATCCACAAAAGGCTGTTAGAGTGATGGGAGAGCTTTTTCCTGGCAGCAAAAGAAATTGTCCCTGTGTTTCAGGCTACTACATTTTCCATTCATCAGGAAAATAGAAAAAATTTGCATATGTTAAGAGAGAGATGAAGTATGTTGCACGAACATCTTCTCAGCCCAAGATGGGGACTTTATCTGCGTTTCTAAATATTGGTGTTTTTCTTCTGAACATGATGTTTCCTAGCAATATGCTTTTTTCCTTGGAAAAGTTATTTTCCACTTACAATACATTGGCAGCCATTGTTTGTATTGTTCAGGATCAACCCTGGGATTTTTCTAAATGTTGTTTTGATTTGATGACTTTGTTCATCAGTGAATTATGAAAGCTCTGATTGTTTAGGGCACAAGAAGGGCACAATGCATTAGTGGGTCACATGCTCACTTAATGCATGCACATTGTGGTGGCAGTAGTAATAGCTCCATTAAAGAACAAAAGGTAGCAACACATAGAAGCTCTGGATCTGGCCAATCCCCTCAAATTACCATAAATATTTGAGCAATCTGAATAGTTTTGGACTCTGTAGTAAAGCTTTCCTGTTTTTATCTGGCACTGAAGGAATGTGGAATAAAGTATTCATTTAACAGAGTATAAAAATATGTGTGCTATGCAGTTATAATCATGTGTCATTAATCAGAAAATACTGCAGAAACTCTGACAAATTAAAAACACAAGGATGTGTCTGCAAGGGCTTTTTCAGTCATTAAAAAGCTGCTTCACCTCTCAGGCAAACTATTTAATGGCAACTCCTTGCTCAGTGTACTGACATCTTCAAAGGCTCTGACATCTGTCGGCCTTTGAACTACCATTAAAAAATATTATCCCATTTCCATTCTTTTATGCCCATTTTTTTAATTATAGTCCTTCTTTCAAGTTAGGAGCATGGTTGGTTTAAATGATGCTGTCCTTTCGTTTTCAGCCACCCAGCTGCGGTTTGAATAAATTGATGTGGAATCAAAGGCGGGACTTTAAAGGGAAAAGGTTTGATGGACTTGGACTCCGAACCAGATGAGGTTTTATGATGAAAAGGGTTTAATCCCAGCACAGGCATCGCTTCTATCAGTCGTGCAGTACAAAGCAATTCATATATATAGGTTCACGAAAAATGATCTATTTTTTTTTTTTTTTTTTTTTTTAAACAGCACAGATCTCTTCAGGACTTGCAAATGTGGCATTAGCTAATATTCAGAGAGCTGATTTCCTTTCATCCACCAGAAGCTTATGATTATAGTACAGTTCTCGAATTGGAAATGAGAGCTGCAACACAGATTTAAAGCTCTGCTGTCTGATTTGTATTCAATATACATGTCACTGCGGGACAAGCCAGTCTAGGCCGAGCTGGTTCAATGAAGGGAAAAACAGTTTCAGCCTCAGAAATTCTGGGGGGGTGGCTGGGAAGGGTACCAATTAATTCTTACCTGCTCTACCTGAGTATTGTGTGGGATACTTAGTGGATTATTCCCATTGCTGAAGCTGTGCAAACAAACCCTTGTGATAAGGTTTCTTTGGCATCTCTGGCATCAGAGGGAATACACAGGATTAATCAGTAATGGCTCCTAAAGCAGCCATTTATATGGAAGGCAGTGTTTGTTTTTCTGTGCTTGAGTTTCAAGGAGGTTTAGCAGAGCCAGCCCTGCTATTCCTTCATAGCTATAGCCTTCATTAATGTGGTAATTAGGCCTGTGTGTGGAGAAAGCCAAAATCTCTGTCTCACGAGTGCACCAGAAGCCATTTGTCAAAACTACCACCTCGAGGTATCCAAGAAACAATCTCTCTACTAGTTCCCAATATTTGTCTTAGTAAACATGTGCTAAAAAGCCATGATTTCTTATTTTCACAGACTAAGATTGTGTCCTTCAAAACAGTGATGCTTTCCAGAGAAGGAAGGCAGCAGGTTTCAAAAGTCTGCAAATTATGTCCCCTTAGAAGGCTGAGGCACAGAAAGGATCCAGCTCCATTTGGTGTTGTGCCTCCAGTCAACAGTTCCTCCTTCAAACCCTTCTCACAGCTGTTGTTCCCTGCCTAAATATTCAGTTTAGGAGTAAAACATTGTTCCTGATTTCTTAATGCAATTTTGAAGTTGTGTTTTGGGGATTTTTTTGAGAGAAGAGAGTGGTAAATATAAACGTGGACCTGTATAAATGGATTATGAATGGATTATTTTATTTTACTGCTATTTCATAGAGTCTGCATGTTTAGTATGTATTTAGGTTTTTATATTTAAACTGTGTATTAATATTTATACAGAGTACAGTAGATCCAAAACAGTTGCATAAATAAATCTGAAGACATTCCTGCCCCAGGATGCAGTGGCCTATTTGTCATTCAGAAAACGAAGTGGCATCAACTGAATTCAAGGACAAACCAAGAAGGGTGAAAAGGACAGAGATTGACAGAAAGGTGCCAGAGGAAGATACTGAGCCAAAAAAACTCTTAATTTCAAGAGAAGAAATGTTATGCACAATTTCCATTTATTTTGGACAGATCATCCATGGTTTATCTCATCTTTCTGAACTGGTAGCTGTGGAGCAGGAGGCTCCCAAAAGGTCTCTGAACTCAGGAGAGCCCCTGTGGAGATGATGGGAATTGTGCAACCAGCACTCGAGGGTGGAGGTGCAGAGAGGGAGCCCTGAACCAGCCCCTGCTGGGGGTGTGTGCAATAGGTACCCTCACCTGAGGGCCTCAACTCCAACCTAACACCTGAGTTGGTTGAAGACCACCTTCTCTAGGATTTTCCTCCTCAGGTGGAGATGACACATTTATGGGTTTGATATCAGGATTGTCACTGGACAGAGTCTACTGGAATGTGCTTCTTCCAATGAGAAATTGATTTGAAAAGGAGAAAGCCAAAAGTTGGACCTGCTTGTGTAATTCTTCATCTTACTTGTGTAAGCAGCTGATGTGAGGATGAGAATTTACCACAACTGATCAGCAGAAATACTGCGGCTGTTGTTGCTGCCATGCAGAAATGAGAGATCTGTACAGTCAGAATGTGATTATTTCTTTCAAATCTAAACCTGAGAGTGACACAACTTTTATTTCTGAAGCTGCTGGATTTCAGGATTTCTGCCCACACATATTGCCAGTCATGAGCCCAAGAACAAGGACTTTGGTTAAAGGCTGTCACCTTCCCTGTAGCAGTGTGACATCAGAAATGGGAGAGGTTCCTGCTGCTTGGCATCCTTGAGCAGAGCAGAATAGGGCAGGTGGTGCATTGAAGTCTTCTGTTGTTGGCCTGGAGAATGACAGCATTGGGTTCCTGTGATTATGCTGGAGTTTTGAAAAATTTCTCTTTTTCACCTCAGTAACAGTGAGGGCAGAGCTTGGACAGAGGTGTGAGCTGGGAGTGTTCCTCAGGTGCCTGTTGAGATGGTCCTGGCAGAGGCCTGAGCAGGAATTGCTGTCCAAAGTGGGCTTTTCTAGAAGTATGAACTTCAGGAATGGGAGATGGCAGATATTTTCTTCATGAACAGCTGATTACTGAGGCTTTTTATCTGCATCTTGTCTTTGGTTTGTCCTGTCAGGTTTTGCATCCAGTGCCATTTCCATTACAGGCATCAGAAAACCCTTGTGGGATGCCTGGGGTAAAACCTGAGAATATTTAAACTTGTGTGTTTTGAGCAACAAATGCAGCCAAAATAAAAGTGTGTGATGCTTTTCTAGACATTTTTTGGAGGCATGGGGTTGTTTTGGCTCTTTTACTTAGAGTGAAATCTTTTCTATAGTTGACAGGCAATGACATTCTCATAGACAATGCAGCAAATTCCTCTTCTGGGGACAAATTGGGAATTATGAAACGTTTAATTTTGCTGCCTCATAGAGATGAATGTCTGTAGTAATCCTTAAATCTGTAATACATCAAGTCTGCATTTAAATCAGCATTACACATTGTTCAGGAAATGTTAATGCTTTTAAATTTAATGTGTGGAAAATTTAAATGCAAATGTTTTTTAAAAGCTTTGACTTAGGGGATGCTGGACACAAAATGCTCTGACATTGACAGGTGCCTCTTCCCAGTCCACTGCAGAGGCTCCATTTCTGGATTCCATTGCAGGAAATTCCTGTCCTTCCTTAAATATCAGTAGCTTTTCCTCACTTTCAGAACAAGCTTTACTCCGATGTTATTTCAGAACTGAACGTATCTTTAACATTCATCTGAGAGGAATATTTTCTCTTCACATCCTGAAATGTAGCAATTAAAGCTTTAGAGTTTTTCATAAAGGAATACTGGGGAGATGTTTGGTGTCATTTGCATCGATTATAATTTAGGGCTGGATTTTTTCAGTTTGTATGATGCAGAAAACCTGGTGTTACATGTAGATTTTCATTTATTTTTTTAGCCACTCTTCCTTTTATTTATATTTTGTTCTCACAAGTTATTTTAGGGGATCACTGCATTAAACAAGTATTTATGGCTGATTTCTTATCTCCATCACATTTCAGTTCCATTAATGCAGTTATGTAGATTGTTATTTGCCCATTTGGGTGTCTCCATTAAAATTCTGGGTAGAAAGACAGAAGGAAATGAGTCCTTTCCTGGCAGGTCCCTTAGCAGTTTTATTCGAAACATTTTGTTTGTACAAAGAAGAATACAAAGGTAAACATTCCTTTCATCAGATAAAAGGAGAGGAGAAGGAAGGCGGAATTTTTAATTTTTGTCTCACTAATCTGTTTCAAAGCAAATACAATAAATCAGGGAAGGAGAAACTGCTCTGCATCAGTCTCCAAGGCAAGAGGGCCAAGTCTGTTATAGGTCTTAGAGCAGTGAAATGGAAAATGTATTTACATTTATCTCAATTTCAACTTGGTGAGTAATCCTTTGGCTCAGTAGCTCTCTGCATTGTTTTGTTACACGTGTAAGCTCAACGTTCTTCCTTTTGACTAAAAACTCATTTTGTTGGGAAGGCAGTGACAATAACCAACCTAGATGGAGTTCTGCTTTCTAGCTGCTGTTAACTAAATTGGAATCCAATGTACTTATGTAAATTAAGAAATGGAAATAAGCTCCATTAATTTTAAGCTCTTTGTGGAGCTGTTCAAATGGATGTCTGATTTTCTTTCTTTCTTGCCCCTCTCCTTTTTTTTTTAAGCCCAGTTTGTAGCTTAAGTACCATTTACATTAACTGGGATTTAGGCAGCTGACTTGCTTCTGTACAAGTCCAGATCTACTTCAGTGCACTTCTTTCGGGAAAAAAATCATCAAAATTTGTGTTTTCCTTAATGCCATGTCACAGCAGATTTCAAAAATGTGCTGTCCCTTGCTAAGGTGTAGAAACCAGAGTGGGACCAGTATTTTCAGTGTAACTTTTCCTCCTGGCTTTTTGATACCTGTGTGTTGCTTGCTTCTTTTTAGTCTCCAGATATACCTGGCAAAGTTAGTGAACAGTTTGGGAGTTAAATTACCTGTTAATTGTTGCCTAAGCATATTTATTTATAGGAATGGCACAGGTAGACTCATTTTTCATTCATTTTATTGGAAGTGGATCTGAGCAGAAGGTAACCATTGTTTTTAGTGAGTCAGCACTTCCACCGTGGGTCAGGAAATGCTTAACAGGATTAGACAAGACAGAGCAAATACATTGCTAAAAAGTAAAATCTCATCTTGAAAGGTGCTGGACTTTCCTTGGGATGATGTGGAGGGCAGGAGTTGTGGTGAGGGGGGTGTTGGCCATGGTTTGGATACCAGAGGGGAGTTGTGTTTCCCTCCACCATCACTGTACAGGTGTTAAACCAGCCCTCACCCCAAAGTGAGACCTTGGTAGCTACAAGATAAGCAGGGTTAGTAAGAGTAAACTTTTATCAGATTCATAAATGTTTGAGGCATTTTTCAGAGCATGCACAGTGCTGGAATAGCCCAAGTAAAGAATCTTACCAAGGAGGTTTGACCTTTAAAAGCAACTTAATGCTGTTAAAATTAATAAAATAAATATTTAAGTTAGCAGCTCAACACCTCCCTTTACAAATCCCAGTGGGTGTTTTGAAGAGAGATGTCAGAGGGACATTTGCAAAGGTGAGAGAAGTTGAGGTTGTGTGGGGATGGAGTCGATAGACCTTTGCATAAATCCTGGAATATGGGGATTGATAAGTGACCCTGCTGAACTGCAGACATTTCACCCTTCATTGTCACCTGCACTGCTCTTCCTGGGGGGTTTTTGACACTGGACATTCATCTGTCTGAGCCTGAAGATCTGCCCCTCTTCTTGTGCTGTGCAGGTGCAGGCTACTGAGTGCAGCTTTGGTTTGTGTAAATTTTCCTCCAAGACCTAAACTTGATCATATCCAACCTGATTTATAAACTGAGAACATTTCACTTATAAATGTAGTAATAACTTCACCCCATCACTGCACTGTAGTCACATATAGGGTATTTATAGAGAAATATATCTATAAATAGGATAAAGATGGCTCCTTTTTAAGAAGCTCTGCATTAGCACCAACGTTCTGGACAGAATTTTTTTCCCTCAAGAACGAGAACACTTCAGTGTGCACAAAACGCTGTATAGGCATGCAATAAAATGCATCTCTGAGTATTGAAGCTGACATTTTAGTGTTTCCAGGAAGTCCTAGACCACTGACCAGGACTATTTATAACGGTGGGGGTGCAGATTTCCATGATTTCCCCTGGAAGGGCTTGCACAGCCCCATGCTCCTGGAATGATCAGTGCTTTTAGGAACTGAGCCCATTTGCACTTCATTTCACACCATTTCCTTTATCTGCTCCCTTAAATACCACACTTATGGGCCTGTGAGTTCTTACCCAAAAGGCATTTAAACTTGACAGTATAATAGATTGTGCTGTGAAAGCTAAATAGCTGTTTATTACTTATCCCTGCTAATTTGTGCTCTGCCACATCATTACCCATGTGATAACGTGCCACTGGTTTTCTTTGCAAATGGAATCTCATCTTTTAAAGGATTCATAATATTGACAAATTGCTGATTTTACGAGTCACGAGGGAAAAAGGATAATAAATGCTTTACATATTTTAATGGAAATTGCCATGGTATAGAAACTACTTTTTAATATTGTTGTTTAAAGGGACATGATTGAGTTCAATACACGGGAGCCACAAATAGCTGCCAGCTGGCTGGACTGGCCAGTTGGAATTCCTTTGGCATGGAGAAAAGCAGGTATAGTGGGACCAGTGAGTCAGACTCAGTATGATGATTTGTGGACAAAAAGATCAGAGAGCCATTAAGACTGTGCCTGGCCTGTGGTTCGCAGGTCCAGAGGGTAAAAATCATGAGCATAATTCCTGAAAATCAGAATAAGATCAGTTAAGAGAAGGGCTGTTGTCCCTTGCAGAAGCTGCAGTAGAAAAACACATTAATATAAACCAATTTAGTTCTAAACACAAATCAACATTACACACATTTGAAGTTCCTACAGCTACACTTTTTTCTAAGCTTAGAGCTGCAAATATTTGTTTATTTTTCCGACTTCTTTTATGTTAAATGCATTGGTTGTTTTTGTGATGGTAGAGAAACTTGCATGATCTGTTTCCCAGCATTTGATAAAGCTTTGTTTACTCACAAGAAAGCTGAAGTCGTTCAGATTCCCACTTCCAGCAGATAATCTACTCTAAGGTGTTTTACAGTAAATGTGCCAGCAGTTCCTGCATGGCTGGGACAGGACACTTCATCCCCCTCTTCTGGGACACTGCCCTGCTCGTGGGTAAAAAGGGAGTCATTGTCACCACTGAATCACTGGGTGTTCCTGCTTCGTTCCTTATTTTCCTTTCACTTCTTCATCATCAAAGTGAGATTTGTTTTTATTACAGACTGCTTTTCCCTTGACTGGACTGATCTCCTTTCAAAAATAATCCAGTGCCCAATAACAAGTGTTAGGGGTGCCTCATCCATCGCTGTCACACCACGGCTGCCTGGCGAGGCACAGACAGACAAATGTCCCTTTCAGAAGGGCCCAGCTGATGTTTCACAGCACACTCTGCTCATTTCAGTGTTCTTCCAGAGCAGGAAATGCTGAGAAGCTCTTGGCACACAGAGGCAGAAAGCTGCTTATCTGTGGTCAAATAGGGCTGGGACTTTATAGGCTGATATTTGAGGTTGTTATCCTAGAGAGGATCTTTGGGATCATCCAGCCTAGTCCATGCTACTGCTCAGAGGTTCTGGGGGTTTTGTTGTAGGTTTTTTTAAAATGTTACATGCCAGCAAAATTAAACACAGCAAAGTGAGCCCTGTGCAGTTGTCTCTGACTGCAGCCAAGTTAACCCAGAGCAGAAAACTTCTGAAAGTCAGTTTGAAGAGTTGTCAGGAGCCCCTCGAGAGGTGCAGGGGTGTTTAACAGTGATGCTCTGTTTCCAGCAGCCCCAGTGCTCCCAGCGAGGCAGAGCAGTGAGGCTACAGCAGCTTCATCTGCTGGCACATCTTAGCCACTTACTGTAAATCTGCTGAAGCAACACCTCAGCCACTCTAGATCTGCACCTCGGGGAATAAATCAGGAGTGCATTTCATCCTAACTCTCCTCTGCCTTGTTTTTTTGTGACTGGAGCTGAGCGTGGTGCTGGGTGGATGTGGTTTGGTGTGTAATGCACTGAGAGGAGGCAGACAGGAGCTCCGTGGGTCAGGGTAAAGATGCCGTCATGCTCCAGCCTCTTCCTCAGAAACTGATCCAAGGAAATGCTTCATGGGGGTGAAGCAGGAGCTCCTGCAGAATAAAGGGAGTTTGTGTTATTATTGTTTTTAATTAGGCCGTAGTCATTCGGTCCATTTCTCATCCCTGTCGCCTGTAAGTGGGGCAGAGTTTCAGACATCAGCAACAGATTTTAATTTAAACTTTTTGCCAACTTTATATTTTCTTATGCAATTTACTTTTTAAAATTAAGAGCACATGTTTTCCTTCCAAATAACACGCGGTACATTTATTGGCATTTTAAATAGGCCAAAGTGAGTGACCAACCTTCTTCTTTTTCTTTCAAGTCTATTTTTTCCCTGCAGGCAAATTGCTGTGGGCTTATGACCCACCCTTTTTATGACACTATTTCAGCACAGATATTCTTAGTTAGAATTCTAAGTTATTTCTTTGAAACAGAAATAGAAATCACCACCTTGGCCGGCAGTTTCTTCATTTAGGGGACATACAAGTATGTCATATAAACTCATGAAGCCTCTGTCACTCAGTTTATGTATTTTTGTTCCATTTGGGATACTATGTAAGCTGGTGTTGTCTTTCTATTTGTTGTCCTGTGTGTGGATTAATGGTCATTTTACAAAAGGCTTCCTTGTTTGGGGCATGTTCCTGTGGCATGGCCATCCTGGGAATTGCTACAAACTTCTGCATCCTTTCTAAAATAGATACTGATCTCTCTTATTTCATGTGCTTGTACCCACAGAACCGAAATAGAGACTGCAGCACTTTGATCCAGAAAAGGCAGCAAGTGGCAGTAACATTTTGGCTCTATTACATACTGTCAGCCTTTATTTCTTACGGTTAATCCTCGTTTAGCACAATAATAATTTGCTTAGATGGAGTGTTTAAGGTGTGTTTTTCTTACAGCAGCTCTTGTGCTCCAGCAGTTGTTTGGACCATGCAAACCATTTGGTTCCCAAACAGAGATTTGGGCAGGCAGAGGAGAATTTGAGAAACCAAGACTGAGAAAGAGGACTCAGTGTTAAAAAGAAACCATCCTGGCCTTCTGATCTCGAGCCTGAGATGTGAGATTTTGTAACTGCAGCTTTTATTTTCCCACAGAATTATTAAGAAAAGACAGTTGCTCATAAATCTTATGTTTCACCGATTTTTCGCAACTGAGAATTAAGTAATCTTGGGGCTTTTTTTTTTTTTCTTTTTTTCCCTAATTTGTCTACATTTAAGTCTAATAATAGTTTATTAAACCTGGCATGTGGAATAGCAGAGTCTTAGTGCTGGAAAGTTTGGGATTCATTTCCTGCAGCAGTGGGGAGATATCCGTGTCACACAAAGTTGTCTCGGGTGCTGAGTTGGGCGTAAGCTGCTTCTGCCACTGGCTTTGTTTATGGGAAAAACTAATCTGGCTGGGAGAACTGGACTTATTTGAAAGTAATTGACAAGAACTGTGTCTGTGATCCCCAATATAAGCTTTTTCCAGTCACTTTGGAGAGATTAGATGTCTCTTAACATCATCTTACTCACAGTGAAGTTGCTCCAAAGGGACTCCTTTAATCATATTAGTTTCGCTGCCATCACCCCGTCTTCAGAGTCTTTCTTCTTCCCTAATGGAACCAAATCTGCTTTTGCCATCTATTAGGTCCAACATTAATGCTCCTTTGCATATTAATTACTGCTACTTTACCTATAACATTCAGCTCACTCCCAGCTGTCCCCAGTTTTGGCTTGCAAGGCTGGGAGCTGTTACTTTCTCCTTACAGAAAACACTGGATTGGGTTTCATTTTCTAATGACTTTGTGTAAAGTCATTTATTAAAGAAGGAAGTAAAGCCTAAAAGGTGTAACAGGAATTCACCCAGTCTTTATTTTGGCTTCTAGTGTCATCATTTATGAATTAATTTTCTTTGTATTATAAAAAGTTAGCCCTGATTTCTTATCCTAAATATTTTAACAAACTTTTTAGGGAGATTCTGAGCAATGTAATTTCTTAGTTTCACTTATGTGTGTGTGTGTTGGGGGTGTAATTAAAGGAAGTTTTTTATTCTAAAATAGAAAGGAAGAAAAAAAATAAAAGAAGGAAAAAAAAAGGAAAGTGGGGGAATGAGCTTTCAAAAAGAACTCCCACAGATTAAAAGATAGTTATAGCTACTCCAGGCAGGGCTTGCACTGGGGCAGCTGTTAAAAACCCCAAATTCTCCATGTGTCAGTTTGGAACTCAGACCATATCACCCATCAGCAATTGCAGCTCTTATCTTCACTGAGTTAGTGCTGTTTTGGTGAAGGAAAAGCCAAGCAGGCTGTCATGTTCCTGTGATCTGGAGATGAAATCATTTTCCGAAAGAATTATAAAAGTACATTGTGGATTATAATTATACACTGCAATGTACTTTACATTTTTAGTCTGTATACAGATTTAATAAGAAGTTAACCATGTGTAGAGGAAAAGCTCAGGAAAGGAAGGAAAGGATCTAGTGCAGATTACAGTATATGAAACATATGTTTGAGATAATGCTGATAGGGCTGAAATATGTGGCCTGTGGTAGAGTTCTGTATACAAATGACGTGCTCATTCCTTCTCCACCATACACACTCTTACCTTTGACATAGTAGGGACTAATGCCAGTGAGTAATTAAGAAAGCATGGAAGCAAAATAAGTTTCTGAAATGGTTGATATTATTTAATAGATGTTACAGCTGTGATAGCTGAAGGACAAACTGAAGATTTGAAGGGAGATGATGTCTTTTATTACACCATATAATTCAAATAGCTTGAAAAATAGGCAAACTTTCAAGCCTTGATTTTTTTTTTTCTCTCTCAGATCACAGTATTTATAGGAATCTGTCTTGGGAGATTAATGTACAAGGCAATAGATCTGATAGTCATTCATGTCCCAACTTCGGTCAGAAACAAATGTTTCCTTTTCAAAATTTTGTAGTAATGTGATTCTCAGGGGCTGCAAATACATGGTGTAGCTGAGTACAGTGTATTAAAAATGTCTGGAGAAGAAAAATACTAGTTGGAGGGAAACTGGCATTCCAGGACAATGGGAACTTTAAATATACACTGCTTTTCCTCAGATTTTTTTTGTAAAACCTTTAATAAGCTTGAGCCGAGTCACCTGCATTTGTTTGGTAGAACATCAGTTTCTGCTCTCAGTATTGTCACATCCTCTGTGAAAGAATTTCAGGCAACTGCAAAGTTTCTTGTGAGACAGGGAGGACAAGGAGGGAAATTCTGTGTGAGTTTTGTGTGAAAGTGCTCATTTTCAGAATGATGTTTATGAATGAAGACATTCCTGTGCTTTCAGTGTCATACATCACCCTTAGCTGTAAGGACAGTGCTCTGTGTCCCAGGGGTGATGCTCCTGTACTCCACTGGAGAACCCATAGAAGAAATCCAGTTAGAAAAGTAACTAGTCAGAGTTACATGCAAGTGTAATCTGAGGTAATGGGTGTGTATCTACTCCTGTTGTAAAGTAGCAGAGTGAATTCTGTGGAATGAGGAGTGACACAGCTTTATCCCTGTCACTTCCATCCCTCCCCCTTTGTGTTTCCCCATTGGGGTCAGCAGTGATTGATAAATGATTGATGATACTCTGATAGCTCAGTAGAAGGCAGTCATTTCTGAAGGATAAAAAAAGAAGGCATGGATAGGATATGTAGTGATTATATGTCACAGGCTCAATTTCTCCTCTAAAAATCTTAGCAATGCTTTGGGCAGAGGGAGCTGTATTTATCTGTGAGAAGAGAAAGGGACGAGCGAGAAGAGAGGCCAGGAAAGGGCACAGAGCATCCTTTGAGTCTGCTCTTACCCCAGCTGACACCCTGTGAGAGGCAACCGAGTGGGTTTTGTGTTGTGAGTTTGGGTTTTGTCACTTTGTTTGCTCTTTCTCTCAGGTGATCTCTGGTTTGGAGAACCAAATCTGCAAGCTGAGGGAGGAGCTGATCCAGGCGAACGCCCTGCGGAACCATCAGCTGCTGGACCTGAGCCTCCAGAGGGACCAGGAGAAGCTGAAGGCAGCTCGGGACAAGGAGGCAGCACTGAACAGTCTGAAGGTGGAGATGGAAAAAGTGATATCAGAGCTGAAAAAGAAGCACACGGCAGAGACAGAGGCGGCCTTGAACAAGGTGAGGGATTTACAAAGAGCAGCTCCGCGGGGCAAAAGGGGAACGATCACCCCAAAGGTCAGCTGAGCAAAGTTCCCCTAAGGAGAATGTTCAGGGGGTCACTTGAGTTGAAAAAGCAGGTGCAGACCATGGGATGCCAGAGTCACAGCATGAGTTGTGGGACTTTCTGGGGTTCTGTGATGAAAACCTTTGCTCTGGATGTGCCAAGGCTGGGCAGCTCCTGCAGTGGGGATGGAAGGTGCCATGAGGTGCTCAGGAGCCAACAGCACTTTAAAAACACAGGTGATTTCACAGATCAAACCAGCCAGGACCAGGCTAATCTTCCTCTGCTGGAATACAGACAGTGGAAAGGCTGGTTCTGCCTAGCCAAGCTTTTTCTCCCTTAGAAAGAGGGTGAGTTCTTGAGGAGGAAAAAACTCAGGCTCAAAATACAAGGAAGTTGTGTCTGGTTGCTCACAATGGCTGGTCTAATTTTGCCTGTGTACATCAAGTGAGAAAGGACTCTGGGTAAGACTTGAAAAATGAAATTAATATTTCAGATTGACCAAGGCTTCCCTCCTGTTCTGTTCTGTGGGGTCACTGCCCACATTCCTGCTTGTGGAGCATCCCTTGCACCCCTGTCTTGAATTCAAGTATTCCCCTCCATTAGGAAGCTAAAACATGCAAGTTTTATTTCAAAAGCCAAACTGAAAAAACCCTGCTTAATATTTCTGCAGACTCTGTGTATGTGTAAGCAGATAGTTGTTGAAGTCTCTTTTATACATTGCATTAGGGCACTAAATCACACATTTTCTTGCAAGGGGATGTGCAGTGGCACAAATTAACAATCTGCATGGAGTGTTTGAGCAGCCTTTGTACAAATGACATTTCATTTACCTGCGTCAGGTTCTTGGTCTGTAATTTTAAAGAGCATTTGGAGGATTATGTTGGAAATCAGCCAGCCTGAAGCCATTAAAATGGCTGTGATCAACAATTCAGAATCTTTTCTGAATGTAAGGAAAGCTCTGCTTGGCATAATTATTTAAAGCCAAGGTCACAGAAAGTATTTAAACCTTTGAAATTCATCATTAAAGGATTAATTTTAACTCAGGAAGACATTGTCATTTTTGCTTAAAAATGGAATTTGAATCTCAATTCTTTTCTTTCTTTGATCTTTTTTTACATGTGTAGTATAGCAAAAGAAAAGTTAACTTCTTTACATCCTCAAATTAAAGTTACAAATAATCCTTCATAGGGCAATATCTCTAATAGTCTTGAATTGTCATTTCTGTCAGAAATACTGGTTTTCTTTAATTTGTTGGATTTTTTTTTCTATTTTTCAAAAAATTTGCTAATTTTAAGCTATATTAACTGCTATTGTACTTTTTTTTCTTTAACCTACTTCCCTATTTTACCCTAATCTGAAAAGCACATGTTGAGTAAAAGATAGGAGGGGAAAGAAGTATCTCTGTTGAAAAGTCATTCACAGATCTGTGAAAATACCTGGCATTACCTTCAAATCTCCACTCCCCATTCTGTTTCCTTTCTGTCTTGCAATTGTAGAACTGTGGAAATTGGCCACAAAGTCCGAAACTCCAGTAGCTTAGAGGGCAAACTCCATTTAAAGCTCAAAAGTAGCAGTTTCAGCTAATTTAGTTCAAATTGTGATCCTATTCCAGCCCACAGAACTTTGATGAAGATGATTTTATCCAAGAGGGGGGAAAAAAGCATCTTAATTACAGCACAAGCCTTGAAACTTGTTTTTGAAAATATTTTCTATCAGATCTTGTTACCTTGAAATTTAGGGCAATACAGGAAAAAAAAATTTGTTCTCTAAATTTACTTTTCTTCATGCCAGTTCTGTGAAGGTTGCTTAAAAATCCAATGGGAAGCTGAATTTCCCAGTTTAGGTGTGGAACATCTGCCTGTCCAGATTTTCTGAGGGTCGGTCCATTCTCCAGTGAGGGATCTCACTCCTCTGTGATCTGCTCTGGGAATAATGTTGGTTTCTGTGTGGATTGCTTTGTGTCATTGTGGACTGCTGTTAACGTGGACGTGAGGAAATACAAGAGAAATGATTCCTACTTCAGTGACAAGAAAACCAGAGCTCCAAATGGGTAAAGAAGATCCAGGATTCCTCTGGCATTGCCCTCCCCATTGTCCTGCTGCTGTGGGGATGGGAAGGAGGAGTGAGGGGCAGAAACAGGGGAAGGAAGAGTCTTCATTACAGACACACTGAACATTTAAATATTTGTTGGTCTTTGTAGACAGCTTTTTGATATTTAGGGACACAGGATTTATTGAGGTCTTTAATTTTCTGTGGCTAAAAAATCTCAACTTTAGATCTGGGACATTGTTTATTGTAATGTCGGTCCCTGAGCACTCCCTTAACACTTCAGGGTTTGTCAGGATTGGTGTCTGTTGGAGATTCTTAGGATTGTGCAGGTTTTTTCCTGCTTTGCTCCTGATAGATGTTGATGTGTTTTCAGCATTTTCTGTACATCCCTGGTTGAGCTGACTGAAGTTTTAGGATCATTTTTCTGCAAAGTGTTTTGCCCTGTCAGGAAGGAATCCTTCCCTGTGAGGGTGGGCAGGCCCTGGCACAGGGTGCCCAGAGAAGCTGTGGCTGCCCCTGGATCCCTGGCAGTGCCCAAGGCCAGGCTGGACTTGGAGCACCCTGGGACAGTGGGAGGTGTCCTTGCCCATGGCAGGGGGTGGCACTGGATGAGTTTTAAGGTCCTTTCCAGCCCAGGCCATTCCATGGCTGTTGGATATTGGGGAGCACACAGCCCTGGAGCTGGGCTCTGCTGCTGCCTGCTTTGGGCAGGGCCAGGTGTGTTCAGGTTGCATCAGCAGCTCTGGGGGCACAGACACTCCTCACCAGGTGCAGTGGAGTGCACAAAGCTCGGAGCTTTTCCAGGTTTGCCAGGAATGACTGAAGGCAGGAGACAAAGTCTGAGTGTGTGCAGATGTGGGGCTTGGCAGCCGCCGCTGTTTGTAACGTTCTGGGGGATTTTCTTGGCAGAGGAAATGAACATTCAGCAAGCACAGCCCAAGGAGAGCAGTGGACAGGCTAACAATGCTCAGAGGAAGCAACCTTGGAACACTGAAAACATCTCATAAAAAAGCTCCCTTTGAGCAACGCACATGAGTAAATTGGAGTGGGAGAAGATTATGATGTTTTTGGGTTTTTTTCTCTCTGAATAATTTTCAACATTTAGCTTTTTATTGACTTCTTTTCTATATTTAAATAGATTTATTGACTCATTCTGTTAAAGGTTTATGCAGGTTCCAGGAACATCTAATTCTCTTTCAGTGCTGCTTTTCTTGTGGAGAAGTAATTTACATTTTTGTGTATTGACTGTACTGAACACACATGATACTTGATTACAGGACAAAGCTGTAGTCAAAAAGAAAACCCCAAAACTAGTTAAACACTTTAGTTATGGGGCTGCAGTTGTTCTGGTGGGAGTAAGCTGTGAAGTGGTTCCCTCTGGAGAGATGGGACTCCAAGGTGGCATAAAACCTGGCCAGAGCCATGCAGATGCTGCTTGTACAGTTTAATGATGTTGATGTTAGTTGTACTCCGAGATTTCTGTGATTTTAAATCAAATCTGACGTTTACAGATTTTACCTGTTACAATCACTCCACCTGTATCTGGTGTGAAGTCCACATAAAACTCAGATACTTGGGGACCTGAAAGTTAAGGTCACTCTGTAAGTGACCACTTCCCTAATTAGGAATAATTATTCTATATAACTGTTTTGTTGCAATGTTTTTGTAACGGGGCCCTTTTCACACCCCTTCAGACAGTGTCCTATAGTTGGATGCTTATTTTCTGAGCAACTTCTTGCATATAATGTGCAAATAAGGTGCTGATAATGTGCCTTAGAGAACATTTCAGTCCTTCCTTCAGCATCAGGCTCTGTGGTGCTGGATGAATTCCTCACCCAACACAGCCCTAGAACAGCCCAGTTGGATGTAACTCCCTGGGCAGATTTTCATGCTGCATATGCAGGAATATCTGTGATTCACAGTATCTGTTCTGGCACTGTTGCAGATGATGTCACACTGTTCAGCACTGGCAAAGACACAGAAGATGAAGGGAAGGAAAATGACATCTTCTGAGATGAAAGATACTCCAGGAGAGGCTTGATTAAAAGTATTGAGTTTCCCCTAAGCAGTTACTTCTGCTCCTAAATTACAAGCATTCTGTGCCTTCCATGAGTTTCCATTTCTGAGTCCTGTCTCTCCAGCTCTGCTTCTTCTCTGCCAACTCCACATTTCATTAACACCAAAAATGGTTCCATCTTTGTCCCTGAGACCTTCTGAGAACTGGATGTGATGGAACCTTTGATCTGACACCTTTCACTTCATTAACTTGAGCACTGAAGCCACACTTGCAGATAACTTTGCTTGTGGGAGCACTGAGAGGAGCTGTTTTCACACTCACTGCAGTGATTCCCTGGTTATTTACATGGGGGCAAATAGGTCAACCAGAAAATGTGGACGTGCATTCTCCCCAAGTGTAATGATCTCATTAAATTGTGTCTAATTGTAATGCAGGCCTGTGTTTGTGTCCTTGCAGAATGCAGGCAGGACCTCTACCAGTTGTAGATGTGCCATTTTTTTAAACTTGTTTTGAGTCTATTACATCAATTATTTAGCTTAGGCCTCAGCTATGAATAATTTAAAGAGCCTCCAATTCTTACCAAGAAGAGTTGGATGTTTCCCAAGTCCCTTAATTTTTTTTCATTATAATCCAGGAACTATTGTCTCTGATGTTATCTCTCTGTTCCAGAGCAGTAATATTTTTATTGTTTTTGTTTTGTAGAGCCTGTGTACATTAAATTACATTTGGTTCTTGAACGTTTCTGACACAGCGATAGCGATTCACCAACTAATATTAATAAAAATGAGTGTAGTACTTTGGCTTTGTTGGAGAAAATCTAGCAAAACCAGACAAGTGATGCCAAAAGATCAAGTAAAAGCAAACATGATGCCAAAAGATCAAGAAGAAAGAAATGTATTTCAAAAAGAGGAAATGTTTTAATGTGTATTAGCACAAGAAATGCAGATTATTTAATTTGTTTTGATAGTACCTCTCAACAAATCATCTAAAAAACCAGTTTCCTCTGTAGTGTGTCTCTTTTTGTACTGCTCCTTCTGATTCCTCCCAAGAAAAAGCAGGATGATGGTGGACCAGGAACATGGTCACAGGAATTGCATCATCCCTCAGGGGAGCCATTTGGAAGAGTCTTCAATCAACAAAGCCAAACATGAAGAAAAAGATGGTAGAATCATCTCAGGGATATTTCACTCAAATAAGACTAAACAGAATTTCTGGCACTCTCCCTACTGGAGATGTTTCAAAGCAAGAGCTGCAGTTATTCACAAAGTTACTCTGCTCCTATCTCCTTAAAAAAAAAAAAACAAAACAAAAAAAACCAAAAACAAACCCCTCAGAAAAAAAAACCCAGAAAACAACAGGTCAGATGTCTGCTCATCAACTGGATTTATAAATCTGGTTCCAGAGTTAGGAGCCAGGAGAAGTTGGTATAACTGTAACTGTGGGGGAAAAAAATGTGCACCCATGAGCAACAGGCTCACTATTTAATATCTTCATTAATGTCTTCATTCAAATAATCTCCATTATTTGCATTCACAAGTAGCACCACAGGGTTAAAAATGAAACTGATTGAAGCAATGCTGTTAAGAAATGAGAACCAGACAAGAGCTAAATGATAAATTATGACAAAATATGGAATTAAAAAGATGGCTTTCAGCAGGGCAAGGACTGATATGATTAAAATTAGAGCTCGATCATGTGGCCCATCTTTCAGCACACTTTACTCATGCCCTGTCATATCAATTATAGCTGGGTAGTTGTTGGAGAAATCTGCCTGGGTTTTTTAGGGCTTGGTCGTTTTTTAACCAACTGATATTAATCTGAAGTATCTGTTGAAGAAGCATTCCCAGATGGAGTTTTTTTGAGGTCTCTGTCTCCTCCTTTTTTCCCAAGTGTGTGTCCAGATAGCCCTCCCTGTTCTGCAGCACCTGGGCACACACTGCCTCTTCTCAGTCCCATAATTCCAGGTTTTATCCTTTGGAGTGTATTCATAAGATCAAGACTCACAAAGTGGTGGGGATGGTGGATAAGGTGAATGCTGAGGTTTTGCCAGTGGCACAGCAACTGTTCTAATTATTTTTTCAATCGTTTCCCAAGCCTTTCTTCACTCTCCAAACAACCTGTAACACACCAACTTTATCTTGTAATACACAATTGCTTATTATTTCAGCTTTATTAAATATTTCTAAAAGCCCAGTTGAATCATGACCTCATTCTCTCCCTTTTTTCCCCAATACTTTGTGTCTTGGAAAAGGCTGCTTGCTTTTAGGTCCAGTTTTCTCTCTTTTGCCAATTTTACTTATCCTTACATTCCTGGCTACGTGATAATATTTGGAAAACATTGGCTGTTTTCCAGTGTGGTGCTGATGGTAATGTGAGATTACTGGTGGATTTTTGTATTTTAACAGCTCAGCCAATTCATTCTTAGATTTGTTCAGAGTTATTGAGTGAGGTCTGTGCTCCTGGATCCCAGTCCCTGCTGCCATCACTGCTGGTTTCACTGGGGCTCCTCCATGGCTTTGGTTGTGCAAACAACAGTAACTGGTGTTTGTTCCTTGGAGTTAGAGCTAGAAAATCCTCCTGTATCCACCAGCTCCACTTTCTTACTTTGTTTGGAAGTTTCTGGGGTGATGCATTCTTTGCACAAAAGACTTTTTCAAGTCCCCCAAACCCCAGAGTCAGCACAAGCCACTGCAAAAGGTGCCCCATGGAATGTGTCCATCACATCCCTGCTTAGGTCAGCACAGTAAAAAAAAAACAGATTTCCAAATAGCTTTATTTAGAAAAAATGCTCAGTGATCAAGTCCAAACTAATATAAAACATAATAATTGCATATTTAAATTCTGGCACGATTTGAAGACATTGTTTACACTCATTTGCTCTTTCTTCATATCATTATAATAGAGAAAAGCTGCAGGTGGCTTTTTTCTTCTTTTTGGAGAAGGAGTGTTTGGGAAATAGGGAAGGGGTAAAACAACGTTATTAGTCCTTCAGAGTCATTAATATGAAGAAAGAAAAGTGCTCCAAAATGACTTGCTTACAGCTGCAGGACATGTCAGGGAGTAAAACCCACCTTCATTAAATGGGTGAGAAAGAATTCTAATTGTTTTGAAGTTCTTATGATCAGTCTGCATGTGCTTCATTGTAACGTGATACTAAAGTGCCTCAATTATGATTTGTATATTTTGGTGCCAGAAGGGTTTTTTTCTTATGCTAAATTATTAAGTTCTGTCAGCTGCTGGGCTGTCATATAGAGATACAGTAAATCACATTATATTTTGTCATGGATTACACAGAGCAATAAATTTGGGAACAGAGATCAAAGTAGTTTCACAATCACATCTGAGTGTAGGAGGGGTGTTTAACTTGTAGAAAATCTGATTTAGGTGAAACTGTTGCAGCTCTTGTGTGAATTTGAAATGAATTTGAATGTTTGCTTGAAAATGAATAAGGTGCAAATCCCCAAAAGAGTTCTCCTGTGTTTAGTTCAGAGGAGTTAATTCTGACCTACAGCTGCAGGATGGAGAACAGATAAATAATTAAACATTGGGAATGTTAGGAGTCTTGCAATGCCTTATTTATGTTTTTAATTGCTTTGATGATTGAGCAATATATTCCATTTTCTTTTTAATTGGGCCTTTGCTGGTCTTGGGAAGTTTCTCCTGGGCTCGGTGACGCACTCGGGCTCCGGGAAGTTGTCGCTCTTTTGGGGAAGCTTTGTCATATTTAAAACTACAAAAAGTAATCCTGCATAATCTTGTAAGGAGCACTGATGGCTTCAGATCATAGATTTGCTGAGGGATTTTCAGTGTCTGTCTTTCCAACTGTAGAAGCTTAACTTTTCTTGGGCTCTTGTCTAATGATGTAACTTTAAAGTATCGAGTTAACTTTGCAATACTGAGTTAATTTAGTGATACTGAGTTAATTCAGGGGTACAGAGTTTGTCCTTTTGTTCCCAGTTTTTCTTCTGTTTAATAGCAAAGGTTCTATCTTAAAATGATACATACATAGAACTCTTTTCTACTCATTGTCTTCTTAATAATTGCTTGTTATTGCCACAAAATTCAACTTAAAACAGCAATGCGGAATCTAAAAACCAAAAATCTCATCCTTTCCCTGTATAGTTCTTTCAGGAACTTTATTGTCTCTCCTTGGCAAAAATCAAGGCATGTGAATTTAGCTGATAAATAATGATAAAGTGCCTGGGTCTCAGAAATCTCCAATTTCTGAAAGAATTGTGTTGTGTAAAGCTCAGATTAAATAGTCTTTAACTGAGTCAAGTCATGGATCAGTGTCACATCTCGGGACTGTTGCCTTCTATTTGTGGAGGAAGCTTTAGCTTTGACTTGCATCTTCAAAGATGTTTCACAGCCTGTCCCCTGGTGGTTTTGCTGGGTGTCAGCTGTGTGGGCACCAGAAACATCTGGGCCTGAGTGATTCTGGAAACTTCTTTGTGTCAGAGTGGGGGAGAGCCCGAGCTCGTGAGAGGAGTGAGGTGTCTGCATTTCTCAGGGATAAAGGCAGCTTGTCAAAGCTCAGATAATTCCTGTTGGGTGCATGTTTTCTTTGTTAAAGCTCTGATAAAGAATATGCCACCACTTTTGATGGGATGTCTTAAACTCAGTTTAAATAACCACCTTTGTTTAGTTGGATGGAACAGCAGAAAAGCAGGAGATATTAAAAATGCTAATCCAGGAATGTATTTGTGATTTAGGGACCCTGAAGTGGAGAGTGTTGCAGTCCCCACATCTTCACCAGGTTTACTCCATCTTATCTGAGTGTTGAGCTGTAGGAAGAACTGGGCCATCATATAAACCCTGACCCCAAAGTTGGTGTGAACAGGAAGAAATGAGAAATCTCAAACCCAGCTGCCCAGGGTGATGGATGGCAGAGGAGAAGCAGTGACACCTGTGATGATCATTGGAATCTCTTCATTTGCAGGAATCTCTGTCACCACAAAACACAACACTGATTTCACCAATAGTCATCTCACAGGTGATTAATGAGAGTAAATCAAACAGAAATCAGCCATCTTTGCCTGTGCTGCCCATGATCCCAGCCCGGAGCTTATCACACCCAGCAATCTTTTGGCAAAATGTCCCAGAACAGCTTCAGATGAAACCACAATTCTCTGCCAGCCCTTGAAGTGCCTGATGCACTCACCAGGATTGTCTTCTGGAAAGGGTAGTTCAAGCATTAAACAATTGCATGTGGCAAACCTGGGCAGTTAATCTGGTTTTAAATCCTTATCTTGTATGCAAGGATTGTATTTTAGGCCAGTTTGGTTTAAATAATGTGCCTGGCTGACAGCAGTATTGACTGGAAATCAGCATTAGTGGGGCTGGGGAATATTTACATGCTCAGTAAATGCATTTAGATGAAGGTAATAGTTTTGTCCTGGTGTAAGGCTGGAGTCCCACAGAAGACTTTCTTGGAGAGTTAAAAATGCCTGTATTTAATTCCTCTGCATAATTTCAGAATTATTAGGAATACTCTGTTGGTTTAAATGAAAAGTCTGGAGTGGAGAGTTTTCCTAAGGCACAGTTTGCAGAAGCAGTTTCTCAGTGGGCCCCCATTAAGCACAGAATTCCAATGTGCTGCAAAAAGGCAATTCTCTGTGCAGGTACTGTCAAAGTCATTTCTATTCATTCTTGGGTTTTTCCCAATGAAAAGTACTTCACACATGAATGAGAGGGTTTTTTCTCCTAAAGATGTATGTTTAATGAAAAAAAATAAAAAGGAAAAGATTTGTAGACCTCCAAAAGTGAAATGTAAAATAGAATAGTAATAGGATTTTGGGATTTCTATCATTCATTTTCAAAACCCTTGAAGTCATTTGGTACTTGACTAATTATTCTGTTAACATCATTTTGGGTATTCAACTATTTTTAATGGTCTTTTGGGTGGTTCAGATTACATATTTGAACTGGTGTGCTATTTTCAATGCTCAACAGAGATCCAGCTTTCATTTTTGCCTGATTGCTGGGGAGAGCAGGAGAAAGAGCAGGAGTTTGGTGTAGGAAGTCACCCACTGTCAGTATTAGAGGCACATCAGAAAAATACATGTTTCAGGCTTTGAGTCAAAATGGAATTTTTATGTACAATCAGATGAACTTTAAAGGTGATCTGCTGATCTCTGAAGTTTAAACAGATATTGTACAGAGAGTTTTAACACACTTAATAACAAAGATTGCCACCATTAGCCATTCTGAAGGTCATTTTCTTCTGACATCTATCAAATTACACAATCTTGAATTTTGGTACAAAGCATAATGCTGTCAAACTTAAAATAGAAATATTCCAGAATGTGGAGTGGTGTGTTGTTTTCTGAGGTAAATGGGCCCCATTTACATTAGTTCTTTGATGTTAAATTCCTTACTGCACATCAGAGAACAGTTGCTTCTTCCCTGGAGCAAGTTTTCTTTCTTCTTCTTCCCCCACCCTTTGATTTTTTTCCTCTTTTTTTTTTTTATTTTTTTTTTTTTAAGTTTGCTTACACTTTTATCTAACTAATTATGGAGGATCAGCTTATGTATGGCCACTTTTAGCTGGTTGCAGGCATTTTGAAAAATGTTTCTTTCATAGCTACTACCCTAAACAAAAAAGTTCTTAAATCTACTGCTTATGGTGTTATGTGTGTATAGATATATATATATATAAGTCTCTCTATATATAATTTTAGTTATGAGAGCTGCTTCCAAAGCTAGAAGATAGAGAAATATGGAATTATTTAGGTTGGAAAAGACCTCTGAGGTCCAACCATAAATCCAACACTGCCAAGCCCATCACTAAACCATGAGAATTTGGGTTGGAAGGGACTTTAAAACTCATCCAGTGCCACCCCTGCCATGGGCAGGGACACCTCCCACTGTCCCAGGCTGCTCCAAGCCCCAGTGTCCAACCTGGCCTTGGGCACTGCCAGGGATCCAGGGGCAGCCACAGCTGCTCTGGGCACCCTGTGCCAGGGCCTGCCCACCCTCCCAGGGAAGGATTTTCCCCCAATATCTAACACAGTGCAGAGATTTGTAATGTTCCAAAGATTCTGAACAGCTGCATTTTTGATAAACATCCAGGACATCCCAAATGCCTCTGTGGCTGTTGCTGGAGAATGGAATTGTCCTTGTGGCTGCCAACCCCAGAGTGCAGCTGGACAGATGGACCCAGGAGTGACCTTGGGGCTGTTTAGGGCATGTGCCCCATGGAGTGGAACTGGAACTAAAAGTTCCCTCTAATACACCTCATACCTTCAAAATAGCTGATAAATACTTGATAATTAGGGTAGGACATGGTGTGTTTTTCTGGTGTGGTCCTGTCATAGATTCTTTTACTGGTGCTGTTCTGTTTCATGAAAGGAGAAAGTGGAAATGGGGCTGTGTTACAAGAGTATCCTTTAATTCAGACACCACATCTGGAGTGCTAATAACAGTTTTAATTTTATGTGAAATGTTTTGTTGAAGTCATTGCAGTTTTGCTCAGCAACCATAATATGATGCTTTAAGGCTTGTTAAAAAATTATGGTTGGTTTTTAAAACCAATTAACTGCAACAAGGACATAATCTTTTTAATGCAAAAGTCCTCTGTACTATAAAATAGCTGCATGTAAAATTGTCATAATCAGATAATTTTAGCTAAAATATGTATTAACTGTGTGAAACTAAACAGGAGTTCATTTTTGAATCAGTGGAATTCCTCTGCAGCTTATCCAATTGAAACGTTTTTCATTATAAAAATGGATATTCCAACTGATATTTCTGACAATCTTCTGCCAAGTGGGAATTTCAGCAGCCACCTCTCGCACACGGAAAACTGGTTTCAGACCATTAACTCTATTTGCAGTGCTGCCTGGTGCTATAAAAAGAGCTTGACTTTAATGAACACTGGCTGACCCTCCAAATGTTCATCTTCCACTTGGATTCTTATTCATTATGTTTCTGAAATAGCACCTAACCTGAAAGGGAGGGAATGCCCTTAAAATAATTCAGGAACGGCTCATGCTTCCTCCAGCACATGAACCCAGCAGCCAGATGGGAAAGAAGGAGCCCAGGAAACTGCTCTATGTGTGCACCAGGCCAGTGTGAACCTTCTCATTTGTTGAGATAAATGTGATATAAATCCCCTCGATGTTCCCTGTACACAGCTCTGAGTGTATTTACTCATTCCTTAAAAAAAAAAAGAGTACAAAGGCATTTTCTGTGCATAGCAATGCTACCTCTGCCCCAGGTAAGGTGGTTTATGTCTCCCTTGGTTGCAAAGCAACAGCCTGTATAAAGAGGTATTAAATTAGTTTCAGTTGCAGGTTTTAAGACAGGAGAAGCTTCATATTTCTGCAGTTAAAAGATGGCAGTGGAAAAGAAGGTGCCCAGGCAGCCCCATGAGTTGGATCTTTTCAATGCTGTAAATTGAGGTCTCTGCCTTCATCAGAGCTGCTCCTGTGGTTTGTGGTGATGCAAGAGCTGCTGGGTGTTACAGACCTCAGGGAAAAGCTGAAGTCAGCAGGAGCCACAGAATCATGGAATGGTTTGGATTGGAAGGGACCTTAAATCCCATCCAGTGCCACCCCTGCCATGGGCAGGGACACCTCCCACTGTCCCAGGCTGCTCCAAGCCCCAGTGTCCAACCTGGCCTTGGGCACTGCCAGGGATCCAGGGGCAGCCACAGCTGCTCTGGGCACCCTGTGCCAGGGCCTGCCCACCCTCCCAGGGAACAATTCCTTCCCAAAATCCCATCCATCCCTGCCCTCTGGCAGTGGGAAACCATTCCCCCTTTCCTGTCACTGCTTGCCCTTGTGAAGAGTCCCTCTCCAGCCTTCCTGTACTCCCTTTTAGGTACTGGCAAGGAGTGTCCATAGATTTTAGTGCCACAGGGCAAGTTTTAGGTGACCAGAGCCCATCTGGATGTGCTCATGCCATCTCCAGGGACAGCTCTGGTAGCTCTGTACCTCTGAAATTCAGACCCCTCAATTACGGATGTATGGGACTGGAAGTAAATGCAAGATTTTATAGTTTGTTGGTGACCAGGAGACAAAGCTTATAAATATTTTGCTAACTAGAAGTTGTTAAAGCCATTATAAAACAAAATGTTGCAATTCCTTTTAAGTCAACTGGTAGGATATCCATTCTTTGCCTTTAGTTAGAAATAAAACCCTGAAATTTGGAGTGTCTTTCTTTTGGGTCACCTCTGTCCTGTCTCTCAGAGGTCAGCCTGATTCCACTCAGTGTGAACAAACAAATTCTAATTTGTTTATGGAACTCATGAGTGGTTTTTTATTATTTATTGGGATTTCTTCTGTGAGTTCAGGAGGTTATAAAGCTGCTTCTATGAAAGATGAAGACTTTTACCCCAGGCAAGCTGAGTGAGAGCAGCTGTAACGTGATCTGTGCAGTGCCTTGCTGATGAGTCCCTCTCCCTTTCTGGGAGGAACAGTAATTTATGCTATTGCTGTAATTTATTTTTTACTTTTATTCTCTAAAGTAAAAACTGGCAATTTCAGTCACTTTATGACATGCAGTGGTGGTAAAACATCATCTGAAACAGGCTGCAGTACAATGGAATGAATGTTAACGTGGGTCAGCCTGAGTACAAAGAGAAACAGAGCATGGACAGAGCTCCCTGGGATAACTGCTGCTGTGTCACCACTCCTTTTATTTATGCACCCCCACCATGGGCCCTTACAGTGTTTGTGGTTCACTTTTAAGTGATAAATGGAGAAAAAGTGAAATTTAATTTGTCTGGTGCTCTAGAATTCTTCTAGATGCTGTTTTAAAACAATGTGTATTGCCATTATCTCTGTTTATTACAAAACCATAACGTTATCTCACAAATGATGCACAAATTTGATAATTGGGTTTGATTACCTTTTTTAGTAGATTCCTTAGTACCAACAACCAGATGGAGATGTCCATACGTTTCATAATTTTGGAATTTGAAGGGATTGAGGATCTGAAATTGCAATTTCATGTAAAGTTTAGGATTACTTTGAACTGGCTGTAATGTTCTTAGACTGAGCTGCACCTTGCAGAACTGCCTGGATTGCCGGGGATGATTCCAGCCCTACCATGACGATCCGCAAACGCTCCGGCTCTAAGCTCCTCGATTTATAGCCCAGTAAAATCAATAAGACTCTTTGCCTGCCTGAAATCCCTGGTGTTTGCAGAAATGGAGGCTGAGCCTTGCAGCTGGATCCATGCAGGGTTCAGAGGCTTTGGGGGCCCCTGTGGTTTCTGTGGTCCCCCCAAAGAGGGGCTGGCGTTTGGGCACTGGATGCAGTGCCGTAAAACTAAGGACGACAGATCAAAGGTTTGAGCAGGAGGTCAGATAGATTTGGAAAACTTAATCAGCTTAAATTTGCTTCAGAACTCAGCTGTGTGGTATTCTGTCCCCTTTAAGAAAATATTTGTCTTAGACACCTGTCCTCAAGTTTGAGAGCCAAGAAGACGAAAGCGCTGAGCAGTTCACCTGAGGACAGTGTGGTGGGGCTGGGCTGGGCTGGTTTCTGCAAGAAAAATACAAATCAGGTTTCTCTCCTGAAATGAAATTGCATTTATTTTTTTTTAATATAAGTATTATAAAATTATTGCTGAAATTAAATTATTTGAAGGAAAAAAAAAACCTTAAGAGCTGTTTTTCCTGGGCTTATAGAAATATTTGCATGTTCAATTCTGATACGATCAAGCAACCTTGTTGTCAGGTTGGTTCATTCTTTAGCTTTGAGTTGTGAAAACAAAATGCTGGGGTAAGGCAAGAGCTGTATGTCCAAGCTGATTCTGCTGCATCTTGGATGGATTTTCAGTGTAATCCCCACCTTTCCCTAGGAAGGGGTAAACAATGGGACAAAGGAGAGTTGCAGACCAAGAACTGAGAGGTGAAGCTGTGTCCCCTATGTCACATTGCCTGGGACTTTCTCCTCATTTGTTCCCCTCTGTTCAGAAACAAATTCACCCTGATAAACTCATTCGTGTGTGTTGCCTCCTTCCCCTGCCCCCCCCCTCCCCCCCCACCACACACTCATTCTCTCCTTTTTTTTCTTTCTTTTTCTTTTTTTCCCTTTTTGTAATCCGCAGAACTCTTTATGTTTTTCTAATAATTGGCAGCGGCGGTACAATTTCTCCCCTCTTTCAAGTGATGAATAGTTGGCCCGAGATCAAAGGCCAGCGCTGGCGGTTTTTTGGCTGCCACCGCAGGGCGTTGGGGCTGGCGCGGGGCCGGCGCTCGGTGATGGGCATGGGGAGGAGGTGCCAAGGCCAGGGCCCGGTGGCAGAGCCTGTGCACGTCCTGTGGCCCAGCTAACGGCGCTGTTTTTGGTGTGTGTTCCAGGCCAGCAGCCGCCTGAGGCGGGCGGAGGAGGAGTTCAGCCGGAAACTGGCCAAGTCCTCACAGGTAGGTGGCCAGGAGATGGAGCTCAGGTGAACCCGTCCCACTTGGGAGCTTGATGGAAAGTGGAGTTACTTCTGGTGTTGACAGCCAAGAGAAGTCCTAACCCAAGTTACCAAGTGTCTTCTTGGCAGATTTTAGCTAAAAAACCACAGAGCTTTAAGCTGGCTGGAAAATACAGGTGGGTTGAGTTCTGAATTTCGTCTTTTTCGTCTCCTGAGGACCCAAGAGGATCAAGTCCTCCTTCAGCCAGTGGGAAGGAAGGTGAGGTGCTCCATCAGCCAGCACATCTCATAGAACCAGGAGCAGCTGCACAGCCAGGACTTGCATTTCATGTTAAAGGTGGTGTCACCTGAGATTTCTTCATCTTTATCACTGATCCACCAGTTCTGCATTTCTGCCCAAAACAACACCTTGAGGAATGTCAGTGTCCTGGAGGCAGACTGGTTTTGACTTGAGTTTTTGTTGAAGAGAGAATTCAGAAGATGAAAATGAGTGTTGAATTTACATATATACTTAAAATGGTAAGACTGGATGATTTTTACATACTTCAGCTTTCAGTGTGACTGACAGGTAGTACTGAAGTATGAAAAATGATGGAGATGCAACCAGAAGTTAAGCTTTTAATAAGAAGAAGATTGCCACGAGGATTTGTGTGGAGGTGTCACTCTCCTCACTCCTCCCAGCCACAGAAGAATGTCTGCCTTGCATTGCAAAGTTTGTTTGCAGCCAGTACTCTCATAATAGTCTTTTAAAATCAATGAAAACACTACAATGAAGGGTTTAGCAGCCTCTAAACCAGACAAAAGTGATCAGTGAGACAATAACAAGAAACTGCAAACTTTACTGTTTCAGCAACTCTTCAAAATACTTAAAACTCTTGATTTCAGATTTTCAGCTCCTTTGAGTTTCATTCTCTGTAACACTTGTCCAAAATTGTGACTTCAGCTGTTTTGGTGACATTTATTGGCTGTCACTTTTTCACATGCCTTTATCAGAATCATTGATAAATACGTCTTATATTCTGTTTCTAAAATCTAATGTGTATTTTGACACATTTATTTGCATACAGAAAGGTTGTAGAGTCTCCATCCTTGGAGATACTTAAAACCTGACTGGGCTGATCCTGAACAACCAGCTCTGGGTGATACTTCTTTAAACTGGTCCATTCCACCCTCACCATTTCCACAATTCTGTGGCAAATCAGAGAGGACATGCTCTTTCCTAAATACCTTTCCAGTAATTTTAAATTAGTAATTTAGTAATTTTTGAGAGCCTTATATATAAAGAAAGAAAAAACCAATAATGGAACTTCCTATTTTTTAATCTTTCCATCTGAATCTGAAAAGAAGGAAATGGTTAAAGCTCTAAAAGTAACATTGAATCCATGTCAGACCTGAAGGAAGAGATCTCTCCCATTGCTACCTCTCTTCTACCTTTTATCATAGCCATCCACATGTGAGTGGAACCAAGGCAGCCTCTCCCTGCCAGACACAATCCAATGTCACTACAAAAATGGTGCTTGGTCCATTTGTTAAAGATAGTTGAAATAATCGAAGCATTTCTGAATTTTTTTAGCAAGGGATGAGGGAAATTGCTTTAATTGTTGCAGCAGGAACATGTAGGTAGTATAGGGCAAGATAAGAACTCTTTAACCTAAATGTCACAATAAATTTTGTCAGACTGACATTTATTGGCCTGCAGAATAGTCTCAAGATTTGGGGACATGTTTTGTATTAAGGTGGCTTTGCTGTAGCTGGGACATTTTACTGGAGAGAGCTGGACCCAGTTCCTCAGCACTTTCTGGGACAGACACAACACATCCATCATCTGTCAGGGCTGTTTGGCTCAATAAAACGGTTTCACCCTGATGTCTGAATTTCTTTACTTGTGTGGGTTTAAATCAAATCCCCCAAGTTACTTGGACATGGTTGGGTTTGAGGTTTTTTTCCAGCTCACTGTTAAGAATTGGTCTTTTGCAGCTTTTCTTGTGGTTGTGTTGCTGACAACATCTGTCCAATCTTACTCTCTGTGGCCTCTTGGAACATTCACTTTTAACACCCACACAGAGAAGATATTTCAAGAAATTTCTTCTGAAGTTTATACAAAGTAAATAGAAATTTTTGCTCTGAAAAGTACTGCACAAAGCAGATCTTTCTTCATGAATTCCTGCTGAAATTTCCTTGCATGCATTTCAGAACTCCTGTGTTAGAGCAGAGTCTCAACCCAGTCAAAGCTTTAAATCTCAGGTTTGTGTTATATTGAGGAGTTTGTTACTTTGTTTGCTCTTAAGTGACAGAATGGGACATACACAGTGTGCTGCTGTAGGTTTGCATGGTTTCAAGTTGTCTTAATAAATTATGATTCATTGCTTTCTCCTGCTTTCTCCTGCACATTACACACCTGGTTAAACCACATTTCTGTAAATTGTCTGTCTTCTAAACAATGACCTAAACTGCAAACCCAGAGCCACTGCTTAATTCTGGCTGAAGAGTTGCACCCTATCCAGATAATGTCTAAAGTTTGGCATATTGATCTCAAAAAAACCGTCCTTCTGATGGGTGCTATCCTTTGAAATATGTATTTGTTTTTTGAAAAGCAATACAGAAATACAAGGGTAGGTTTTACACATAATCTATGTTACTTCCTGGGGTTTTCAGGTAGGTAAAGAGAAATAAATTTACTACAGGGCTTTAGTCAGGCCTTTTCCCCTTTTTCACTTATTTTAGTACCTTCATTTGTAGCACAGTTCTTCTTACACTAGTCCTGGCCTATTATTAGGGTTTTTTTAAATTTTTTTTTTTCTTAAATGGCCATGTAATTAATAGAGTTAAATGTTTCTCTGCCAGTGAGGAGGCCTGGCAGAGTCTAAGCACTCTGGTAGTGTCTCCCTGAAGTGCCTGTGTGCTAAAGTGCTTTTAGAATTAGACTGTAATATGCTGCTACAGCAGCTTAACCTTAAGCTTGAGTATATACATTAAAGTCAGCGACTCTCCCACATGTTTAAGTGCTTTGCTGGGTGATGACATGTCAGTTTAGAATTCTGTAAATATGCCTAAAGGATCAGGGTTAGTTATGACTTTCCCCAGTGATGAAAAAGGTAAAGCAAATACAATTCAACAAATCACCAGTGAATCACCTAAAAGGTCTAGATGAAGGTCCTGGATGTGGGGTCAGGTCCCCTCTGTATTGCTCAGCAGAATCTTCTCCTTTCAGCAGCTCAGAAATTTCACTGTCAGGTTTAAATTTCAGTCCAGTGTGTGAAAGTGGGTGTTTTTCTTCTCATCAGCATCAAGCTGTAAAATGTCCCCCTGGAAAAGGAGCAGCACCATCCCAATGTAAACTCACACTCCTGCTTTCAGAGCGGGGCAAGATGGGGAACAGGCTCCAGTTTGAAGATCACAGATGTGCTTTGTTCTCATGATTAAATATTTTGGAATGTCACAGTGGAAAACACTTCCAAATAATTTGTGTTCAGGGATTCTTGTCATTTACAGCCTCACTCTACTCCTTTTCTCTGCATGGAATTCCATGCCCTGCTGGTGTGCAGTGTGCTGATTTCAAACATCCAGCTCGCACAGCAGAGCTTACCAATGCCATGTTTATAGAAAAAAACCGTGCAAAATATATGTCTTTTATTGAGAGGAGCTTTAACATGCTGCTTTCTTTTCAGGAGATAGCTGAACTGAAGACAACCATTTCCTTCCTGACAGAGGAGAGGAGCCGGCAGCAGCTTGCGGTGGAGCAGCGGCTCCAGGAAGTTGCACAGAAGTTGGAAGATGAGAAGCAGCAGCTGATGACAGATAATGACAGAGCAATCAAGGTAATCTGGGGATTTCAGTCGCTGATGCTGCTGCCTGGGTGAGGGTAATTAAAAGTTCTGAATGCAGGGATGGTTCCTGTTCACACAGCACTCACCCAGACATCCCCAGACCTTGGCTTTGATGGAGCTGATGACTCAGGCTCCCTTTCCTGTAGCTGATCCTGTGCTTGCATAAAACGCCTGGATTTGGCAAATCTAATCCAGCCATGGCAGTCAAATACTTGAATCTTTCCTGTTCTCTTTCTTTTTGTACTGGCCCTGATGGTTTAGTGTATTTTCAGCACCTTTATGCTGTGCTTTCAGGGCTTGAAAGAGAAGGAAGGTGAAAAATAGGAGAGTGAGGCAGCAGCATGGCCTGGGCTGCAGCCTGGTTTTCACAAACCTTCCCAAATTTCATTGAAGGAAAGTTTGTCTTTAGCTTCCACTGAAAAATATAAACAAAGTCCGTGGTGAATGTGAATGGAATAAAGTATTTGCTATCTGTATTTTTGTTTGTTAGAGTTATACATATTTTGCATCAGAATTGCATTCTTTGGCCTTTTTTATTGAGACTGAATAGCCAGATTCTGTTCCTGCTGCTTTGACACCTTGACTGAAAGTGGCTGCAGAGAATCCCACCTGTGGAAATGAGCAAAATTAGTTTGTACACATTTTTTCTTCTCAAAGTAGTAAAGAGCAATGGAAAACTATTAAAACTAATGTAATCTGCTCTGTTTGACAAGCAGAACACCTCATGAGAAGTTATATAGAAGGAAATGCTTTCTTTTTCCCTTTGTAAATACATTTACTCGTACCAAAGAATCACATTATTAAATGTAAAAACTAATGAAAAAAATTTCAACTCCTACAGTTTACCTAATTTTTTGTGCCTAAAATATACCATGGAAGTTTTTAATCTGTTGGATTGTGGTGAAGTTAATGCTGTCCTCTATCAATATAGAGTGATTTGCATTAGGTTGTCATTACTGTCTCATCATCTGCAGAGTGTGCTTTTCCCTTTCTTTCATCAATTCTTTAATGATCATTATTTTTTCTTAAGGAAAATGTGTTGCCTTTATTTGTGTGTTTGTTGAGAGACAGAATTTTCTTTCTGATCGTTCTGTGAAAGGTGTGACTATAAAAATGTTGGCTCTAATCTGTTATCCAGATGGAATCACCACAGGTGCGTGAAAAATTTTATCACCAGGCTCTGCAGATAGAACACAGATAAATCACATTATTTTCAGGTACAGGTGAATTTTTACCACTTGGGAACATGGACTGTTTGTAGTTCACTTTTCCAGTGGCCACCCAGATCTGCAGAAACCCCGTGACAGTGGAATCATCTTCCACACAGACAGAAATACACTGTAATTCAAGTTATCATGGTACCTTCTTGAGTTACATGTTGGAAAAACATGGTTTAGACTCTTTACCAGCTTTTTTCTTCTGATGCAAACTCTACTGTTGAATTTCTGGATTTACTTAAGTTACATTCAATGGAATAATTCAGCTGTTGGCAACAACAGGTTTTGAACACTGATGATTATAGGTGGTATGAAACCCTTCTGCATGTAAATTTATCATAAACTGAATTTTGGTGTTATTACCTCACAATGTAATGAAATCCATAAAAACCACAGAGAAATTCTGCACAGGATTTCTGAGCAGTGTCCCAGAGAGTTTTTTAGCACTGGTGCTGGGAGCTTTAAAAGATTTTGTAAACTTGGAGAAGAAATTGGAGGAGCTGTTTTGCTTGGAGTTCTTGAATTTTGTTTAGTATCATTAATACTGTACTTTTTTAAAAAATTTCCTTTGAAACCACTGATTTAATGGAAATTTACTGAAATCCAGATACCCAAGCAGAAAATTCCTCGGAAGCTAAAATGCTGTGTGTACTTCTGGAAGCAGAAAAAGGTGGTTTTAATATTTGATCACTTCGTATTTTTAAGAACCACACATATTTCTAGGCAAGCATATGCAGAAATACTTTGCTTTTTATTAGCCTGGGGCAAAAAAAAAAAAAAAAAGAAAGGTTTTGGTGAAAATGGAATCCTGGATGTCCTGGAGATGGGGAATAACATCTAACCTAGGGTAAGCTGAAGACCTCGAGGGATGATTAAAGAAACATTCTACAAACAAAGCAACTCTTAATATAATGTAAGCCTTTGAGGAGACTCAATGTAGTAAAAGCTATTGAAAATTCTATCATTAAAAAACAGCCTTTGCTAAATATAACATTGATTTAAACTAACATTGAGGAACAGATTGCAATTTCCTCTATTGGTATTGGGTGGCTTCCTGTAAGACCTTCCAATTATTATTTCCTTTCAAAGGGAGAAATACATTTTTACAGAAACCAACTGGCTCTCAGAGAAGTTTTGGATTTAGGCAGTAAAGTGATATCCAGATGTGGATGCCATAATAACATGATTTTGATGTTAATTCAAATTCCTGACTCTCTTTGCTAGTAAAAGATTTCTGATTTGTTGTTGCACAGTTGCATCCATCTCCTTCAACTCAATATTTTTTAAGGTAGTATCTCAAATATTAGTCAAAAAGAATAAATGAAACTTTCAAGGACATTTTGCTTCTTTTGACGACCTAAAAACCCAATCTGAACAACACTTTTTGGCTTCAGATGGCCTCAGTTTGGGTCAGTTTAAGAGAAATGCTTGAAGACCTTGGATCTGTTTGGCCGTGGTTGGTCTGGCCTAAGGGCAAGTCAGACTTGTCATCATTCCTAAAATCAGGATAAACCTTGGGCTCATCACATTCCTCTCCTGTGGCTCGTGGGGTGCCCACCTTGGGTGCCATGGAGTAGCAATATCTGATGGCACAGCCCAAAGCAGCTGAGGAGTGACCCCAAAAACCCAGCTCACCCTCAGTGCCACGGAGATGTCCTGGCTTTGGGCTTGCCAGGACTGCAATTCTTTGGAGCAGAGCCCAAGGACACTGAGCTGGGGCTGAGGGGACAAAGAGCAGAGCTCCCCTGGTCACTGTGCTGTGCCCAGCCCAGAGATCAGGAACCACTGCCTTGGGCCCCAGCAGCAGCTGGGGTCAGAGCTGAGCTGGTGCCCTGCAGGTGAGACCTCATCACTCCCTACAAGGTGGTAGGAGCCTCTTGCTACAGGGAACCTCCACAAGGTTCCTAAAAGCTGGTTGTAGCCAGCTGGGGATGGTCTCTTTCTCCAGGCAGCAGCTGACACAATGAGAGGACACAGCCTTGAGCTGCCCAAGGGAAATATAGGTTGGATGTTAGGAAAAAGTTTTTTACTGAAAGAGAGATAAAGTACTGCCTGGGGAGGTGGTGGAGTCACCATCTCTGGATGTGTTTAAAAAAAGGTTAGATGTTGCACTCAATGCCATGGTTTAGTTGAGGTGTTAGGGTTGGGTTGGACTTGATGATCTTCAAGGTCTCTTCCAACCCAGTGATTCTGTGATTCTGTGGTTTGGGAAATCTGTCTGAACTGCCATGTCTGGTACCCCTTTGTGATGCTTCAGACTGGGGTTGCAGTGGGAGCCCTCCATTAAGGGGCTGGGCACTGAACTCCTGGGAATGTCTGTGCAGGAGCTTCCCTGGGCACTGAAATGGGGGTAAACTGACTTTTTTTTAAATTATGTTTCTTGCATCCCTGTAGTGATCCACCCACAGGAGCCTGGAGCTTGATAATTCCAATGGTCAGAGCATTTACCAAACTTCTCTGCTGCTTTTGGTTACTGGACTGGGCAGAACAAGAAGTTGGTGGCATCATAAGATACCTTGAGGTTATTTATGAAAGCCCAGCCTTGGTTGTTTAGGCTTAGTTGTTTAGTTTTTTATGAAATCCTTTTGGATTCTGAGATTGAAAGTACAAAACATTTCTTGGGATTGGAACTGCAAAACATGTTCAGAGCATTTTAATGCTGAAGTTGATGGTCAAGTGGGGACTCCACATCAAAAAGCAGATTCTGGAAAGAAATGGATGATGGAGAGCATACAGTGACAAACCCACAACAGAAAAGGGGGGAAATGATGCTTTTTTTGCCAGATGAACCACAATTGTTGTTTGATTCCTGTTACAGATTCTAGGATTCTGTTAAATCCCTGAATTAACACCAAGATTTCATTAGTAAAGCATGGTTGGAAGATGACATATTTCAACACTTTGTACGTCAGCCAGCTTATGATCAGATTAATTCTGTTAATAAATAAGACTTAAAAGATTTCTAGGAAAGAATGGCCTGTAATAATGTTCCCCTTCATGTGAAAAATTTTGAAGCAGTTGTTCTTCTTTGTTATTTGTTAAAAATGTTGAGAGGGGAAAAAAAGTCTAAGTGTTTTATAGCCATAGCAGAACAAAGGGGAAAACTTCTGGGTTTAAATTGTCTGGGCCTTTGTGGGCATTGAGTATTCCTGACATCCTATATTTGTTAAATGCTGCTGTATCTTGGAGCCAAAGGATGATTTGTTCTGCTAAGTACTGAGGGTTTTATCAGTGAATTTCCTCCATGCAACTATAAAAAATACCAAATTTCTCTATCAAAAAACCCGATTTTTAAAAAAATTTTATGTACAAGCTAATTTTGCTTGTAGTTCTGTTTCATTATCAACCATGTTTATTAGCAAATTCCACTTGTAACTACAAATAATAGTCTTTATTAAAAGGAAAAGCACATTAGGTTGCTGGGAACATGAACTGAGTGACTGCAGCCCTGCAGAGCCATTTAGTTTTTTGCCCTCAAAACACCTTGTGGAACACCAGCATTGCACTCTGCAAGAGCCAGGGTTGGAGTTGGTAAGAAATAAATAATTCTAATTTATTGGTTTTAAAGGCCCAAGCAAAGGTAAATCTAAGTGGTTTAAATGCCCTTAATTAGTGCTTATTAAGGGAGGAGAGGCATCAGAGAGCACCCAACCTAAGCTGCCCTGATCTGGAGAAGGAGCAGTTTTGGTCCTGTTTTAAAAGTGAGACAGAGGAGGGCAGAGCTTTGACCTCACCCAGGGTTTGTGGCAAAGGTGGAAATTAAGGCTATAATGACTGGTGGTTCAGGAGGCTGTGACCTTGTGTAAGTGATGGCACAGAGCACATTAATTAGGGGAAAAACCCCTGAAAGCTTAGTGTAAACTATAAATGAAAATCTAAAACTCAGGGTAAAGACATGTATTCTGTCAAGGGCTTTTTGGTAAGGGAGTCTTGACTTGCTTTATTCCCCAGGATAGACTGAGGTGGCAGAATTAACTCCTACAACCTCAATTGCTAGCTCAGAATGAACTGTTAGCAACAGACCCACATTCTGGATAATATTCTTGAAGTATTTTGTTGCATTTTGTATTTTAACTTGGATGAAGGGATTTTTGTTGTTGTTNTTGGTTTGGTTTGGTTTGGTTTGTTTTTTTGGGGTTTTTTTGGGTGGGTTTTTTTGTGTTGTTTTTTTTTTCAGGCAGCAGTGCCTGTAAAAAGGAGGTCAGCATTTCACTGTTGGCACAGGCTGATGTCTTGTAAGACATCTGGTCAGGACATGCCCCAGTGCTGGTGGTGGTTCTGTGGCCAGACACTGTCAGTCAGTGCAGAGCCTCGGAGCTGTGTGTGTCACAGAGCTCTCCAGAGGGACTCCAAATCCTCCTAATTGCCTTTGTGCCTAAACATTACCATGATAAACCATTTGGCATGGTGGAAGAAAGACTTGTAAGGGACCATCTTGATGTTAAATACATGGAGTGCTTTTTCATGGGTCTTTATTTCTTTGTCACTGACTTTAGCCTGTAATAACACTCATAACTCTGCATTGTCTTTTATTAGCAGGGAATTACAAGGCACCAGCACTGGTGCTTTAGCATTAGGAAAGCAGACATTAAAATTTACCAGGCAAATGCCTTTATCTTGTTCATAACTTCCTATATTCTGTTTGATCAGTAGAGGAGGTCATGTCTTCCAAAACGATAGGGGAGTTAAATCTGCAAGTCTTTGATGGCTTTGCCTTCTCTGTTTCATGGGGTCCAAACTCTGAGGCACCTGTTTTTCACAGGCTTTGTTGATGTAAATAGTAGTTTCACCTGAATTCTGTCTGTTGGGGAAATGAGGGTTTAGCCCTGAGGTTTTAAACCCTTGCTTATGCTCTGTCTCATGATTCCATTACCTGGTTATCTTTGAAAGCCTGTATTGACACATTCATTATAAATGATAATTAAAATAGGTTGACTTTCATGTTAAGCTTAGATAGTTATTGATCACAACTGAAATTCTGATTTTAAACAACTCTTCCTTTCAAAACCATCTCTTTTTCTGCTGCCACAGAAATTATTTCATTGTCTGAAGCATAGTACCTTCTCTTCAAAATTACAGGGTTTCAGATGTTTGGCCAGCCGAGTGGCTGAGCATCTGTAAGTACTTTATAATATCTTTGACATACTTTGTGAGACAAAGAATTGAGTCATCTTTTTTTTTTCCTGCAGCAAGCTTTGCACTCTGGCATTTCTCTCGACTTTTCATGTCTCAACACATTGAAGAACTTACCATGGCCAACAGCAAAATCAGACTTACAAGTTTTATAAAAGACTAGAGCTAGTGCCTGCCTTTCCCTCTGAACTGCAGTCCAGATTTATCTGACAGGTTTAAAAGTTGGTATTTTTACTTTTTCCTACATTATCATTGTTGTCCTCTGTTCTATTTTCCCTCCAGAAGGCATTTTGCTGCATGAAGTCCTTTTTATTCCTTGTTAGCCCCAGAGGGGATGCCACCTGTCTCCAAATTATGGAGTTAAAGATTCTGTAAATGCATAATAGAATATAAAGTGGTATACAGCTAAACTATCTTGCTTTTAATAATGTGGACTACATTCATTTTGCACTGGGAAAATGGGGAAAAAAATTCAAAACCAGCCATAAAATTCACTGCTTTTAATTGGCAAGACAGGAGTAACACTGAGATGGGTCCTGGGTAATGAAAAAGGTGCAGACACTTAACACTCCTATTAGTAAGTGTTAAGTAATATTGATATAAGGCCACACAGTTTGTAAAGAAGGGCAGACAATGTTTAGAACTATATTATAAGAAAATGGAAATCAGCTTTTTTCAGGCTGCTGTGATGCTCAGAGTTTACTGCTGCGTTTCAAAGACATTTTTCTCTCCAAAGAGCAGAAGGACTTTTATGTGGAGGAGAAAGTGGTGCTTAAAAAAGACAGAGCTGGGGAGATACCCAGGAGTGAGGAGGCAGAATGCCCAGGAGGAAGAGCCTGTGCTCCAAACTCTGGGACTTTACTGGAGGGAGGGGGGAAAAAAAAGATAAAGATAAAAACAAGTGTCTAATGCCGTCCAAAGACAGGGCATCTGTAAAACAGTCTGTGCACAGGGCTGTGTAGGCTTTCCAAGGGCTGTGCTTTGTTCCAGTTCCAGTGAGTTCCTGGAACGCAGCCTCCTTCCCTGCTCCTGGAACAGCCTTGACTGCAGGGCTTCTCCAGCCAGGGAGGTGGGGAGAGAATCTGTGAGAACCACGGGTCCCACCAGCTAAAGGGTGCTGGGGAAAGCAACGCCTTCAAAGCAAACCTTCCATGGGCCACAAACATTTCTAACTCTGCAGTGAAGGCTTTTACAGCCTGGCACAGCAAGGCGAGTTGCAGGGTTTGGCAAGCAGGGTTGGGGATGTGGAGCTGCTTTGTTATCTCTTTTCCCTGAGATATCTCTCTTACAGCCTGGCTCATCCCAGGGGCGAGCTGGAGCAGCTCCAGGTTGCCCTGGCTGATCCCGTTGTGCCTACACCACTTCCAGCATTTGTGTCCACATCCTTTTTTTGCAGAGCTGTGTGTTCTGCTATAGGTTGCTTTTTGGTTTTGTGCTAATCGTGGTGCTGGCTGCTCCAGGGATATCAGCAGGAGAGAGTCACTGAGGATTTCAGCTTTATGCATTAAAATACTCCTGCCAAAATGAGTGTTGACTTTAGAAATCTTCAGATTCCACTTTGAATGTTCTGCTGGCTCTCCAGCTTTCTATGTAACTGAAACTCCAGAAGATCAAATATCAAGAGTGTTTTTTAAAAAATGACTGGCTGACACTTTTGAATGGCAGATCACAGGGAAATAGAAATATCTTTGTTGAACTTAACCATTTTCATAATAGTTGGGCTTTTCTTAAGTGTAACAAGAGAAATGGAGAATCTGATACCTGTGCATGGTAACTATTTACCAATATTTAAAGGCAGGGCAGCAGAAGAATCAAGTGGTCAGTAGCACTTTTAGACTTTTTGAAAGGCATTGCCTTAATTTTCTATAATGGGAGTGTTTTTTCCATCCAAAATGAAAATACCTATTGTTTTCTTAGCATTAAAAGCTTACTTACAAAGAGCTACAAAAGGAAAGCAGCCAAAGCTGCCATATTCCTGCCACTGGCTTGCGTCAGCGGAGTTGAGAATAAAAGAACTTTCCAACTTACAGTGCTGCACTTGAAAAGGGAAAAAAGTCTGTGGTGACTTTTATCTGTGTATTCAAGAGATCAGATGGCAAACTCACCCCCAGAGCCGAGCAGGGGAGCAGCTCCTGCCTCTCTCTGGAGCCCCGAGTGGTGTGAAACAACACCAGGTACGACATCAAAAGGTCCAAATACGGGTGTAAAGTTTAGGGTTTTTCAAAACACCTGCCTAATTAGCTCAGCTCAGTGTTTGCCAGCTCTAGCTCTGACTTTCTCACAGTTGTGTGCTCAGCAGAAGTGGCTTTTTCATCTCAGAGATTTGGGTGAGAGGTTAAACCTACGAACACTGTCCCCAAACCTGACCCGTCGGCACCTGGGTACAAACCTATCCCGTTTCCTCGCAGCATCAATCGCCCCTTTGTGCCCAGCTGGAAAAGGTGAGGTGGGGCTGTTAGCCAGTTCCTTCTAGAGGGACAAGATCATTTTAATTGAATGTTATTATCAGCCAGTCCTTGTGGTTTGACATGGATTCAAAGCGAAGCTGCTCATCCGCTTAGAGAATGCGTAGGCACTAATGGAATAACCTCAGCGAGTCTTCAGATGCCTCCATCCTCAGGGAAATTGGTTTGACTTGCCCTTCAGTGGAAATTTTGTGTACTGTTGGCAGCCAAAATAGCACTGGAGTCCAGAAACAGGAAAAAGTTCTGTTGAGTGTGTCATTCTCTGCTCCTTTTCCCACTAAAATTTGTCCAGTGAATATTTTCTGTTCGTATACCTTGTTGCCTTGCAGTCCGAGGAACTTGCCTCTGTGTGTTCATACAGCACATGTGTATAATCAGATGGAAAACTAGATTTGTTTTCTTGAAAATATACTTCATTCTTCAAGCCTGTTGCATGTGGATATGCATTTCATGTTTAAACTCCATCCAGCATTGGAGAGTGGAATGCCTTTCCTGGGAGCAGTTCATTGTTGCTGATTCTTGCACCATCATGTCTTGATTCACTGATGATCAGGATCTGAGACAGTAAATATTTGATTTGTTGACCCTTGAAAACATGCATGAGGAAGACTGAGGACCTGAGGCTTATGGGGAAGACTGCGAACTGCAAGGCTGAAGCTTTTTCTGAAGTGTTTCTGTGTAGGCATCTGTAGTTTTGTATCTTTGTCCTCTTCAGGAAGACTGACTGATTTATGGGGCAAAGAGACTTCACCTGTTTCCTTCTTCAGGGGTCTGTCTGTGAAATTTATTCTCAGGAAACTGAAATAAGTGTTGCCTATAGGATAAAATTGAGGCCTTTAAATGCACTTCTTGGCAGCATCCCCTCCAAAACTGCCAGATAACAGAGGAGTGGAAGAGCAGTAAAGCAGGGATGAGTCAAGCACAACCAAAATCTTACTCCTCCAAGTTAGGAGGAGGACAGAACCACTCTTTAACTTCTTCTGTTACTAAAACTGTCTCTGCTTATTTTTAGTTTAAGCTTTCACCACACTGAAGTCAATAACTTCAATTATATCAACATGTTTTAATTATTAAACCAAATTCTTCAGCACTGATGCACCTTCACATGCAAATCAAATTCCTGATACAACACCAAGAGTGACCTGCACTGGTGTTGGAACTGCCTTCACCAGCCTGGACAACCAACTGCGAGACCCAAAATTTGTATTTCCAGTGTTGAATTTGTCTCCTGCATTTGGCACCTCCAGAGAAATAAATCCTCAGTGAAAACCCCGGATTTCCAATTACGAAGAATTCATTAAGATTTGCTGAAGTTCAAAGCAAAAACACCAGTTCCTCACAGGTCAGGGCAGCTCTTCTAATGGTTCCTGCTTTGCCTCCAGCAGCAGCTCATCCCCAGAACCTGTTTATTTTTCTGCCAGGGCTCTTGGCAGGTGAACAGAGTCACATCAGATCACCCCACTTGTATTTTATGCTGGAAACCCATGCCCTGGATATGCCATTTTCCTGGCCCAGCATGGCATGAATGAGATCATGGATTTCAAACCAGGCCGTGTTGGCCTTAGAAGACAAAACATGCAATGCCCTGCTCACTTCCCTCTTGCCATTTGCCAGGAAGTCCCAGCTCAGTTTTGCCCTGGGGTTTGCTGTCTCACAGTTCAGATCATCTCAGAAGAATAAAGCCTGGTGTGGGCAGGAAGGAGAGCATCACTCATCATGTCCTGAAAACAGATCAGATCATTTGTGATACAAAAAGGAGTGGATGCAAGTTCTTCTAGAACCAGATCAGGGGAAAACAAACCAGTCCCTTTTCTAGGGAAATAATTACTTAGGACATGGCAGCACTAAAATTTCATGCAGCTATCCTGTGGTTTAGGAAAACACATCATTTGTGCACTTGCCAAGTGGGCAGGGGTGCTGGTCCAGACTCACAGACTCAGAGAATCATTAAGGTTGGAAAAAACCTCTGAGATCACTGAGTCCATCCAGGCTCCTCAGAGTCGCTGTCTCAGAGGAACATTTTCATTTCAATAGAAGGTTGTGCTATCTCTCTGTACTAAAATTGTTGAAAAGATGTTAAACTCTGAAGTGCTGTAATGTTTTCCTTTCCATTTTTCACATGCGTGCCCAAGGACTGCCATGAGCTCCCACCTGTGGTACCATGGTCCAGCTTGGCTTTTTCACATTCCTGTTGCCAGTGTGACTCCCTTGCCACCCTGCAGCCTCCTTTCCACACCAGGATCCCACCTGGAGGGCTCCCAGGAAGAGGATGTGCTCACTCAGGGAGGGATGATGCCCACAAGGAGTGTCCAACCCCCTGCACCCACAGCAAGAGCTCTCCCTGCTCTGCTCCCTGCCACGTTTGTTGTGTAAGAAAGGGTAGAAGTACAAACAAGAACACTGAACATGAGAAGTGAGTTTGTTTGCTTACTGAGAAGCCTGGCAGAGGCAGAATGGAACTGAATAAATAAAAATTCAGGCTGACAAATGTTAGGTACCTGCAGGAACACCTGCACCACTGGACCAAGCCAGGACTCTGCAGGCAGCTGGAAGGAGAAATCCAAGATGTGCCTTGACTCTGTCTGGCTCCACAAAACAGCTACATGTGCTGTATTTGAATTTATCCTTTTTTTTTGTTTCTACTGTCAATATCATTCATGTCCTTTCCAGTTTTGCGCTTGTAATTGAGGTAGAACAGCAATTACTGAAGACTATTTAACAATTTGGATATTATCAGTGGATTTTAATTGTCTGCCTGGAAACAGCTTTGACCACAGCTGTGCTCTGAACTCCAGGGAGGGACTCCTACCTGATGTATCCTTTTCTTCCTGCTACCAGAATAACACATCACTTCTACTCAATGTTTGTGTCTGTTCATAACCATGGTATGGAAATGTGAATTTGCAAATCAAGTTTGGTGTTGCTGACCACTCATTTGTATTTCTAACTCAGCTTTCATGGAGGGAGTTAAGAGCCAATGTCCCTTTTCCATCTCAGCACAGGCCAAGCTCATTTGTGCTTCCTTATCAGATCCTGAACTAGATGGAGGTTTGTGCAACTTTACCTATACAGGAATCCTTAGATCTTTCACACTGTGCCATAGAATGTTTTTCCTGCAGTTTTTGTCTCAGTTGTGAGAAGGGAAAGGTTTTGGGATGCATGAAGTAGCTGTGCAGGTTGGATGAGAGACCTTAATGTGTAGCTGCACAAATGAGAAACTCATGGTGCTTCAGAACCTGATCTGTTTTCTGTTTTTTAATTCTTTTGCATTTTAAAAATGTCATCCATGTAGGAATATTTGGAACTATTTACATATATTTAAAAGAAAAAAGCTTTGTGTGCTTTTTGGGGGTATTTCAGCTGCCTTGTCAGGAGCCTGTGGGTGTTCCTGGGAAGCAAAGCAGGGAAATATCTTGGGAATGCTTGTTAAAGGCACAAGTAACTCAACAGAACTTGTGCTGTGTGGGACTGAGGTCCTCTCCTGCCTGTGCATTCTCATCTCAGGCTTTTCTGCCACAGCAGAAAGATCTTCACACTGAAACAGCAGAATCTTTCAGCTCAAAACTGGGTTGAAACAAATTTAACAAAAAAACCCCACAAACAAACAAAGAAACCCCAAAAGCACTCAATGGAAATCAATCTGCTTTGTCACAACTGTGATAAGAGCTCTTGACACCCCACTGAAGCTTTATCTGAGGCACAGCCACACCTCTGAAGAGGTTTTTCCCCTTTTATCCTCTTCCCAGCCTGCCTGTGTATAAATTACACCTTATTCTTACCTGTACTGGAGAAACCATCAGCACCAAAAGGTGCAGCATGGGCTCAAATGTTTAAATAATTGCTTTTAAGGGAAATAAACCAAATAAATTTTAACTAGACAAATTCTGATTTTTTTTATTGATGATTCCAGTTCAGCTGTAAAGAATACAACAGAGTTAGAGAAACAGGGTGGTGAGGACTCCCAGAAATGAGTTATGCATGAATTAGAGTAAAGTGTTTTGTATAAAAAACTATCAGAAATATTTAAATAGGTCATGGAGCCTGACATTGTTCCTTGCTATGTGTGTATGTGTCTATCTATCGAAAATACTCTGCACTAGTTCTGTAGAGCTCTAAAATGGAAGGAAAAACTTCTGAAGAAACTGAAATAGATCTTACCCATGTCTAATTTGGAAAAAAAAAAAAGAACTTAAAGGATTTTAGAAATGTTTAGAAACATTGGCATTATGACAGCAAGAATCTCTGTCATAACATCGTGTGATTAACTAGATCAGAAACGTTCTGGGATGTTCTGATCAGTTATGTTAATGCCTCTTTTAAAAAGTATAAAGCTAATGCTCTATAAAATAGATACTTGAAAAACAGTTTTGGTTTTCCTCAGGCTACTGAGATTAGAGTTTCGTAATCTGTTTGACCAGCTGCAGAGGACGTTCTGTTTCATTTTTTCTTTTTAAGTAAATGAGCTTCATCTCAACATGATTAAAAAGTAAAAAAAAAGAACCAGGCTTCAAAAATGCTCCGTTTTCATACATACTTTTAAACAGGAGCAACTGCATTGTCATCTCTTGTTGCAAATGTAATTGGGTTGGAGGTCATTAAAGACTTTGAATAAAAGAATTTCTAAGTTTCTAAGTGTGCATCCTCCCCTGTCAAGAATCACCCCATTTTTGGCTTCGAGACATAATTTTAGCAGATATTACTTTGCTGCCTCTCACATCTCACATGTGTTGAGTCAAGCTCCCTCTTGTTCAGTTCAAAAAGCAGTGGTTTGCCTTGTGAGTTAATTTTGTTGATTAAGGTTACTTTGAAAAGTAAAAAGACATTATTAGATTTCTTTGTGTGTGCCTGTGTGCAAGAAAATGTGTGTTATTTTATGTAATGGGAGAATTGCAGCAATACTGAGCACTTGATTGCACAAAATAAATAGCTTTTCTTTCATTCTTACTAGGAATCAGATCAGCCTATTGATTAGAAATATCTGAGCCTTTCATATTCCTGCTTTAAAAGAGCATAACAAAATAAGAAGCTTTATAAAGCCTGTTAGAAATGTTTATATTTCCAGGTCTTCGTGTATCCGTGAGGAGCAATGCATTTTAAAGAGACATTTGTAGAGCACCAGGGGTCTGCTGGAGCCTCTGGGATGGCTCCAGGTGTGAAGTATCTGAACACCCACTTAAAGTGGCAGTTTGGTGATAAACTTGGTCGGGAATGAAGCCCCGGGCAGCGGGAAGATTGCCTCGTTCAGAGTGATTGATAAATCTGCTTTATCACTGCCTCCTTCAGAGTGATTGATAAATCTGCTTTATCACGACTCAGGCATTCTCCAAGTCATTACAGGAAATTCTGCCTGAACCCCTGGTGTTTGTTTTTGCAGAACTGTTGTTAAGAGTACAGCAAGCAGCAGAACCAGATGTTTTGCTGGTTAATTTGATTCACAATGGCAGTTTTTCACTAGCACGGCGTTGACGCAGCGTTTTAGACGTTCTTGTGACAAAGCATCAAAAATTCAAAAAGTTGCCTGAAAATGTTGAAGCTGACATCAGGTCTTCACAGGAAACCTGCTCAGAGAATGGCAGACTCCTCACTGTTCCCTTTGATTGCAAAGTGTTTAATAAAAAGCAAATTAGGAAATGAAAATTGTCTCACGGATCAATCAGGCGCAGCAGTTCCGCCCGCTCAGCATTATCTGTCAGACATTAACCTGATTGGGAATGTTGTATTTTGTATAATAGTCTCAAAATCAGACTGAAAGGTTGACTGCAAAAATACCTGATGTATTTTATGTGTGCTCTGAGGCTGATAACAAACTCTGCAGTTCAAGTTTTAATAACTCGGGGGGAGCTGAGGAACTTCAAAAGCTTCGTGATAAATGTTTTTGACAAAGCGTCAGCTGAACATTAGGCAGAATCTTGGTAAATCCGCTCATAAGTGGTTTAAAATGGAGTTCTGAACTTTTCCTTCATAAGTGTGTGCTTAAGATGTCATGGTATCTTTGGGTTTAGAAGATTCATTTTATCTGGTAAATGTGCACCATTGGTGTTTCTGCCTAAACCTCAGTGAGTGCAAGGAGAAAACAGTGCAGGGCTTTTCTCCTTTCAGCAGCCTCTGCTCTGCTCTTGACCATGACACTCTGGGGAAAAGGGAAGCAATGTCAAAGGAAACTACAAAATACTCCAAGTAAATATTACAGCAAATCTTCCAGCTGGCAGGCTTTTGATTGATTTCATCACAGCAGCCCCAAAGCATCCTGGTGATAGGCAAAGCAGAGCTTGGACATGGCAACTGCTTGTTGGGTTTTGTGGCCCGTTGAGAAAAGCAGATGAAAGCCAGTTTATTACAGCCTTTGAACCTTGCCTCCCTCTCCCTCCTGTCACCTGAGCCACTAAAACAAAGCAAAAACAATTCCCTCCTTGGCTCCCCCTGACAAAAAATGCCCGACTTTACGATTTATGCTGCTGTTTTCTTTGAACTGTTATCTCTGCAGGACCTTATGGCATCCTTTGCTTTTCAAAAGAATTGAGTTTATAATGTCCTGCAGTGAAGCCCTGACTCAGCAAAATACTTAAGCCCCTGCCTAATTTTATGTCTACAAATAGCCCTGCTGGTGCCATCAAGGTGTTTTAGGGATGTATCTTAGAATTATGGAGTCTTTAAATGATTTGGGTTGGGAGGGATCTTAAAGCCCATCCCATCCCCTGTCATGGGCAGGGACACCTTCACCTCCCACTGTCCCAGGGTGCTCCAAGCCCCAATGTCCAGCCTGGCCTTGGGCACTGCCAGGGATCCAGGGGCAGCCACAGCTTCTCTGGGCACCCTGTGCCAGGGCCTGCCCACCCTCACAGGGAACAATTCCTTCCTGATAGGAAAAAACACTTTGCAGAAAAATGATCCTAAAACTCCAGCCAGCTGAAGTTATTACTTATAGTAGTATTCTGTATACTAGGTGTGTACAGAAAATGCTAAAAACACATCAATATCTTACAGGAGCAAAGCAGGAAAAAATAGGCATATTGACAATCCTAGCAGTGCTCAGGTGATATCCAAAAGACACCAGTCCACATGAAGTCTGATGTGGAAGTGCTGTGGGACTTCTCAGGAGCTAATGCTGATGATCCCAATTTTATTATGTACTGCCAGTCAGTCTTTTGCCTATAAATTGTCAAAAATGAAAATAGCTTATGTTAGAGCCTGCCACACTGAAAAATGTTTGCATATATTTTTCTTTTATGTTAAATGACCTACTTTAAATTTTTTTCCCTACTGCTAGAGAGACTTGGTTCTGTTTCTAGAGTCAAATTATTCCTTTTCTTTCTTTCTTTTTCTTTCTTTCTTTCTTTCTCTCTCTCTCTCTCTCTCTCTCTCTCTCTCTCTCTCTCTCTCTCTCTCTCTCTCTCTCTCTCTCTCTCTCTCTCTCTCTCTCTCTCTCTCTCTCTCTCTCTCTCTCTCTCTCTCTCTCTCTCTCTCTCTCTCTCTCTCTCTCTCTCTCTCTCTCTCTCTCTCTCTCTCTCTCTCTCTCTCTCTCTCTCTCTCTCTTTCTCTCTCTCTCTCTTTCCTTCTCTTTCTCTTTCTTTCTCTGTCTTTCTGTCTTTCTTTCTTCCTTCCCTCCCACAGTCCCTCAAGGGAAGGATTTGTTAGATTTCCCGAGGGCATCTCCTGCAGGCAAATTTCTGAAGCCAGAGCCTGCTGCAACAGGAGCTCCTTGGCTGGTGGGGATGGGCAAAGCCCTCAGCTTGGAGAATTTTGCAAGATCTCCATTCCCATTTTGAAATGTCAGCAAAGCAAAGCAAACCTCCCAATGTGCCATGGTGTATATGGGAGCTCATATTATTCATGCTGAATTCTGTGCCTTTGGAAATTATGCCTTTTATCTGATTTCTGACCAAGGAAACCTTTTATTTATTTAATTTTTTTTTCATAATGGCACCAGAAAATGGGCAACCAGCTCTTGTAGGGACACATTTACAAAGGTATTACCAATTTGCATTTTCATTCCATTCTGTAATTCACATTTACTATTCATGAAATAGTGTTTAGTGGTTAAAATTAAATATTAGGCATGAAGATTCACAGATTTTCTGTCACAGAAGGACACTGTGAAGAGCAGCCTTTGCAGGTCTTCCCCTTTCCCCCACCCATCCATGGCTGTTTCCACCTTTACCAGATCCTGCAGTTGGGCTTCAGGTAACAGGCTGGGAAGTCAGTGAAAGTAAAATAGGAAAGAGAGATGTCAAATATTGCTTAAGGCATTTTAATTTCTGTTCCTGAGGAGCAATAAAGCATAAATTTTCTATACAGTCATAATAGCAATTGTAATGTACCTATAGGATAGAGAAATAATTCATGTTATTAAATGCTGTGACTATTTTTGGTGTAAAATAATAGATTTTCTTTTCTCTTGCAGTAATGTTGGCCCCTGCATATAGGTTGTGGAAAGCTTTGTTTGCAAAAACAAAGCCATTGTTTTAACAGAAACCACAGAAATTTTGCCTTTCATATTGAATCAGTAGCATAATGAGTCGTGGAGCAATAGTTCAACATCAAAGGAGACTTTTTGGATATATAGTGTGTTGCAACAACAGTGAAAAAGTTCCCACCAGAAAGGAATTCTGCCATATGTGAACAGCAAACATATGTATTAGGTTAAAACCAGAAGATTTCCTTTGCTTTGCACCAAAAATGAGAGAGAATTCCAAGTACAGAGGTTCTTGGTTGCAGTGTCATGGGCAGGAGCTCAGTGAAAACCCAAAAAGAACTGAGGATGCCCCAACAATTTGGCTCAAACATCTCTATTTCACTTTTTCAAACACCCATTGCATTACATCAGAGGTCTTCACAGATATGTTTGCCTGATTTATTTATAGTTGTAATAAACCCAGATAAATCTATTTATCTCTATGAAATATTTTAGCAAAATTAATGATTTTTTTAAAAATCTGTGATAAATTTGGATGGGATTCTTGGCTGCTTCTTTTGGCTACAGTTGTATGCGACTCTAAATTGTGAGACCCCTTAATGTAAAGAAGTTTTTGCCCAGACAGCCCATAATTCTGGCTTCATGGAAAGATAAAGATTTTGAAAATTAAATGTTTTAATGACAGATTTTTAAAGCATCTCCATGTGTACTTCTGGAAGAAAATTCACTTTAATTTTTATTAGCATTCACATGGGGTTTAGGGATTTTTTTAAAGTTCCAGAGATTTTCTTCTCATGAACGGGGAGAGAAAACACATCAATGGATGTAATTTGAATTTAGAAGGCACTTAAAGAGAGGCCTGTATTCAGAATTATTGTTGGCACATGTTTTGAGGATGTAAAGTGGAAGCCTTCTTCTGTGGGCATTAGTAAGGAGATAATTAAGACTACAGTAGGTAATTAGGGTAGCTTTTATTACTGCATCTTTCATTAACTAATTATATTAATTTGGTAACATTTGAAAAATTCTTTGAAGATGAAAAGTGCTAACTCTCACTACCTTTAGTGGTAGCTTTACTCTGCACTGGTCATAAATTTTGAGGGCTTTTCTTGATACAGATGTATATCCATGTGTGCAGAGTTGCTAATAAAAATTACATATTTCTGTTAAAAAAAGACTCTGACATTATCTGGCATAATCTGATCAGGATGAGCAGCAATGTTTCTGCTGGCACTTTCTGTTTCAAAGTGAAAATGCATTGGTATTTCATGTTTTTTAGAAAAATTTCCTTTTTTTTGATAGTGTCACTTATTTATTCAACCCTCAGACCAGAGAGAGAAATGGTTGTGATCCATGACTTGCCATGAATGTGATGGGATCAGGAATCAAGCCTGGTCTGCTCTCAGGAACATACAAAAAAAAAAAGAAATTATTTCAGGTTAAAGAAGCAGAACATCACAGCTTTGTAAATAGCTTCTTCACTGTCATAATCAATGCAAAGAAATAAAGAATTGGAATTGTTTCTGTTCAAGTAATTCTTCACAACTGAACTCTCTTTCAGGGAATCCAAGACTTTTAAAAAATATCCTGAGGTTAGAGGATAAGCAAATCAGTTTTCATACATTAAAGACCAAATCCTTCCCACATTTCCATTCCATACTTGCTCCCAGGATTCTTCAAACTCTTTCTCTCACCAGTTTTTAGGTGATTTAGATTAAACCCTGGAACTGTCACCAAAAATTAATTCCTGCCTTGACAAGGGATTTTGGAATGCTGGCACTGCACCTTATTGTCTCTTTTAGGGCTCCTTGTCAAAACTCTATGCTTTACAAGTTGGTTTTTTAAAAAAACACCTTTTTTCCCAGCCTCAGTCTGCCCCTCAGGTATCCCACAGAATTCCTCTGATCCTGAGCATCATCCCAGCTTTTCTGGAGCTGCACAGGCCCAGCTCCCCAGGCACCAACCCCTCGTGTGCTGCTCCCTCGGGCCTGGAATAAACCCCAATGAAGGTTCTGCTGGAGATAACCCATCCACAGTGGGACAACAGGGGGAATTAAAGGTTCCTACCCAGAAATGCTGCTCAGAGGTTCCTTTCTCCTTCCACATCAGTGTCCAACAGCTCTGGATCAGTGACTGGGATGGATTCATCCACACACTCCACTCCAGCTCCCAAAATCTGCCTGCAGTGTTCCAGCAGCGCCTTCTCAGAGCCTTCCTTTTCCCTTCCATCCTTCCCCTGCCTCTCGGTGCTCTGTGAGACCCAAACAATATGATTTTATTTTAGGATCCTTTCCATTTTTAGAAATAAATCAAATGAGTTTTCCCTTTCTCCAGCTGTAATTCACCCACATTGTTGCAGTGGAGCTTATTATCTCATTTACATTTTTAAGAGCTTTTCAAAGTGTAGGATATCTGGGCTGGAAAGCAAAACATTTGATTTCTTTGTTCTCTGGCCAACACAAAGCACTTCCAAGGTCAGGTATGGTGTAGACATTCGACAGCAAACATATTTACATGGCATTTGAAAGCCCGTTTAACTGAAAAAAAAATATTGTCTTTATAAGAGTGATGCAAGTCAACTTAGCACAGCTGAGTGATGAGGATTCATTCTGAACCTGGAAAAATTTAACTCAATAAGTTAAGTTTTGTTTTGTGTTCAGGGGGAAAAAAGGCCTCTGACGCTTAAAAATTGGCCAGATTTTTATTTTTAATCCCTTTTTCTTCATCTCAGCAGTTATTAATCATAAGCTCTGCTGCTCTTTGGGCAAAATGTGACACTTCGAAGCCATAGAATAAAAACTGCATTTCTAAACAAAACAAAACATTGTTTAATTTTACAAAAGAGATGTTCTGGGGTGTACCTGGGGTAAGTCCTCTGCTGTTTTTAAGAGTATTCTACATGGCAAAAGCTTCCCTGTCTGATTCAGAGAAGGATTTGAGGGTTCTGGTCGCTTCAGGAATTGCCATCAGCATTCAGGCTCTGGCCTCTGCATGTGAGGCTTTTTGACTACAGAGAGAATTTTCAGTGTGATCTTCAAAAAGGTGCATTATTCATGACATCTGTCACGATCCCTCCTAGAAAATTAAAATCATGGGCAACAAACTTACTTACTTCTAATTGCTGTTTTCAGAGTTAATCACATGCAGGAATCCACAGCAACCAGGAATTTTGATGTTACTTTTTCATTTTGGCACAGCTTTGATCAAATGCTGAACTTTTGGTTTTACTTTTTTTGCCATTGCACTGATAGAATAGCTGGAATATTCAAATGAACATTAATTACTCCTGGAATTTATGTAGTACAGGAATAGTCCAAAAAGGGTCCAGTTAAAAGTATTTGTGATTGATCCAAGGCATTAGCTGAGTTGTTTTTTTGCCATCCCAATACAAAACCTGCCAACAGCCAGTTATGATGTGATTGGAAAAGCCTGTGAGTTCATACAGTAAATTCTGGTTTGGACAAATGGTGAGTGGATAACTGGAAGGGTTGTTAGTTTGCTGTACTTACATGCTATAGTAAAAATACCTTATTTCTAAATTTAAATTTAAGACATTTTGTGCTCTCCTAATGAAATAAAACATGTGTGCTCCGTGCTGGCAAACACTATCTAGAGTAGGTGAACCTAACAAAGGCTGTGTTATCTGAATTTCCCAAATTAAATGACTTTCAGATGCAGTGCAAACCCTCAGATTTAACTGAACCTCTCGTTTTATCCTCTGCAGAAGAAGCTTATTGTAAATAAGAGGAGTAAAAATGGAGGAGTGAAGGGAGGAAGGAGCAGGGCACTGGTTCTCTTTGCCACCTTGGGGTTGTGTCTTTGGCAGGAAGAGTGAGAGATCCAGTTTTGTACTCAGGACCTGCAGATGGGGGTGATACAAATCTGTTCTCGGACACAAACACATGTATATGCACTCACACGTATTTGCACATTTGAATTTTATCTCTTGGCCAGCTTCAAAGTCCTGTGAAAGGGTCAAACTTGCTCTTGAGCACAAGGGAAGGGCGAGTGATGTGTGGTGAGGTTTCCTCCCTCCTTATTTTTCACCATTTGGGCTGGAAAAGCTGATCCTGAAAGAGCAGGAGAAGATGGGTCATACTTTGTAGTTTATCCAAAATGTGCTCCAGGAATGTTCCTGAGAGTCATCCTGGGCTGGTTATGAGTGGACACTTTGGGGTTATGGCAGGATTTTTGTCTAATTAGTTGGGGTTTTGGTGATCTTCTTGATACATGGAACAACCCTGCTCCTTATTGCATTTCTGCATTGCTCATTTTGGCTTTTATGCTTGTTTGTGTTTTACCTCACAAGACAGATGTACAGAAAGAAAACAAAAAGCCTGCAACTCACACCTAATTCCCACATATATTTCATTCTATTAATGCAAATTCCTGGTACTGCAAGACTTGTTGAGTATTGAAGATGGGTTATGTATTCAAAGCCTGGATTTCAACATTTCTCAGAAGCTGTGATAGCATAAAAGTCCCTGGGCAGATTTGAAGTTCATGCTTGGGTCTGGTTACAATTTTTGGCATCAGAACATGTAACAGTCTTGCAGTTATAAGACTTTAAAGTTAATGCCTGGCATCACTTCAAAACAGCGTGCAAGATCTATCATAAGTAGTCCTCTTATCTTATCTCAATAGCAATTTTATCCTGTAACTTATTGGAGAGCGCAGTGTTTCGGTGCTGTGGAAAAGAGCAAGGCATTTTTTCTGTTAAATCCTTGCACCATGAGGACTTTTAATGATCCAGAGTTGTGCACAGGTACCCTGGCTGCTGGAAGCAAACAGTAACCATATGGCAGGAACTGCAGAGCTCCTTGAGTCCGTGGGGTTGTTGGTCTCTCCTCTCAAGGAAAAGACTGGGCACCAAGGGAGGTTTAGGTTGGATATCAAGAAAAATGTCTTCACTGAAAGAGTGGCAGTTCCAAGAACTGGAACTGCCCAGGGAAGTGGTGGAGTCACCATCCCTGAAGTGTTCGAAAAACAAGTGACTGTGGCAGTTCTCGATGCCTTTTAGTGACCATTGTAGGGTTTGCTAAAGGCTGAACTCGATGATCTGGGAGGTTTTTTCCAGCCTTAATGATTGTGTGATTGCTGGGAGCTCTGCAGAAGTCTCTGTGCAGCTCAGCTCTTTCAGAAGCAGCACTGGAGGCTCCTTCAGTGCCTTTTGCAGCACGAGCCCCTTCCCGGGTCCAGCCCTGTGCTGCTTTTCCCTGATGGGTATCAATGCCCCCATTTCCTGCCATACAAAAGATAACTCAAAATATTCCCTTTCTGCAGGCACAGCCGCCTCTGTGCTGGTGTCAATCCCCCATCCACATTGTGCACTTTGCTTGGAGTCAGCACTTGCACTTAACAATGCCTTTATTCAAGCTGACAACATCACTAAGCTTTTAGTAAATGTGTAAGTAAATGTTAAGCATGTATTCAAACATCCAACAATGAGTAGGAAACTTTCAAAAAAAAAAAAATCTTTGAAACTTTGTATTGTTTGTATGGTGTGTATCTGTTAGAAATAACACAAGCTATCAGTTCCTTGGGGCACGCTGTTCCTTTGTTAAGCATGTAACAAAAAGATCAAGGCTCTGAGTGACTGCTGGAATAAAAATAAATATATAAGGAGAACAATCATGACAAAATAAATTTGTCGTTGCATTTTATGAGCTTGGTTTAGGAGCGATTACTTCTGAACTAAATAAAGATTGGGTGGTTGTGGTAAAGTGACACGATCATAATATTCCTTTAATTTATTGCCATTTATACTTCATTTGTAGATCACAGGCCAGATTTGACTACAGGGCAGGAGGGGAGCCCCTCATCTCGGCCAGCATCCCATTTCAGTAATATGGAATACATTTCCACTCCAAATTCCAGACATTGTTTTCTATAGAGAGGATTATTCTGGCTTAAAGAAAGAACTGTTGGTACACTGCAAGGCTGCTCCTAGGAAGCTCAGGTTGTACAGATAGGATGACAACAGAAACCTGGAACATTTGCAAATGCAAATGTTGCAATATTTCCATTTGCAATCCATTTGCAATTTCCATTTCCTTCCAATCTTTGAGGGTATTTTTTACATTTTTAGGATGAATAGTCTATAATAAGATATAAAAATACTATATTTTTAGGATGAGTAGCTTGTAATAAGATAGAACTTTTAAGATGTAACTACTCCTGTTCAATCAATGGTCCCACCTGTGCAAAGTAACTTTTTTGAGTGGCCAAACTGCCTCTGTCCCATCTTAGAACCGAGTTCAGCTGGACTCACACTGCTCCACTTCCTTCCCCAGCTCATTGGAAGACATCACCTGGAAGTTTTGCTGCCATCCCAAGTTTCTCACGTGTGTTTTGCACCCCTTGCTGTTGTTCCAGGCCTTGCAGGACGAGGTGGAGAATTACCGAGGGCAGGTTTATGATGCTCAGAGGAGGCTCCAGCGCAACGAGCTCAAGGCCCAGGAGCAGGTACTGAGTGCTGTCCCCATCCCTTGGGCAAGGAGGTGCAATGGTTAAAAATAATCCCTCCCTTCAAAGCAAAAGCACATATTTCCCTGCAAAATTCTCAGCTAGCTTTCTTTTCTGTTTTGTTGGTAATAAAAGAGAATTAAACTGTCTGAACCCTTCAGGCAAATACTTATCTGCTGCTCTCTGTTGCAAGTTGGTATTTCAGCTATTCTAGCTGTTAAATGATGCATTTATTTTGAACTGAGTGTTTTCAACTGACTGTAGTGTTTTAATAGAGGTCTCTGGGACTATTCGAACCTGTTCTTTAATGGTTTGTATGAAAAGAATTATAATTGGACAATAACAGCTAAAAATAATCTTTAGTCCTGATCTTCTGCATTCATTGTCCAAACATGTCTCTAAACAGTTTCAGATGATGAATAGTGCTAAATTTTTTCTGGACACTTCCAGTGAAGTCAGAGATTATTTAGTGTGCTTTGAGCAAAATAGAGTGTGTTGTTTACAGGCAGTATTGGAACAGAAAGTCAATGATCTGCATTCAAACCAGATTAAATTGAAATATGCAGGAGAATATGCAGGTGATGAATACCTGAATCAGATAGGAATTTATGTATTTCTAATACAAATCAGGTTTTGAAGCATTTGAGAACTTTATTTGGTGCTGAGTAAACAGTATCTACAGCTTGTATTCTACATAGAGCATTTCTAACTCTATACCTGCAGGAATAATCAGTTGGGGTGGGTATAGAAGATTAATAATCATTAATTTCAAATATTTTTTCCTCAGTTTTTGTCATCCTACTGGCACATGGGAATCCTCTGTCACCCTTGTTGTTTAATTGATGAATCTCCTCTCTGGAGTGTCAGTGATGAGCTGTTCCCTTCTGTCTCCCTCTGCCTCCCAAATCCAGATGTTGGGCCAAGCTCGTCCTTAGCTGCAGCACCTGCAGCACTGGAGGAATTTGGTGTAGTGAGCTGGCCTACAAGCATTGCATTTTGGCTTCAGAATGTCCTGGAAAAGAAAGGGGAAAATCAGCTCTTTAATGCATGGTTGTCCCTCCCAGGGAACAGCACTGGCTGCACACTGTGAGGGATGTCCTCTTCCAAATTTCTTCTTTTTATTATGTTTTTCTTTAGTCTCTGCTACTGCCATTTTGCCATTTTGTTTTAGTGACCCATATTGAGAAGGATCCAGAAGAAGAAACAAAAAGTGACTCATGAAATACAGAGGTAGAAGGCTGCACGTGCAGATTCACAGGGTGGGCCCCCCTTTCTGCCTTCAAGGTTTCCTCCTCCATGAGCATCTGCTCCAAACCAACCTACAGAACTCTCCTGTCCAGACTTAATTAATGAAGGGCAAGTTCAGATCCTGTCCCCCAGTATCATGGAACAGGAATATCATTTAAATTACACTGTGCTTTGAGCTTTTCCTGCAGGGTTGTGTTGGTAGATTTGGTAGAGCTCATTTCCAAGTTCCTCAGTGGTCTTGTCTCTGCCTTTCCCCAGTGGGACTTTCTGAAGCAGCTGGAACCACTGTAGCTGGTTTGGTTTAGGTGGCTTCAGTCTATTTTGCAGACAAGCATTTTGGAAGTTGTTATTTGTCTCCTCTGTGACCGGTTAATTCATTAGTTCTGCTTATCTCTCCAGAAGAGAAATGCAAAAGTGACAGCTCTGACATGTTTCCAGTTACTGGGTTTGGCCAGGCTACCTGTAAACATGTTCATCAAGTGTTAACAGTAGTTAACAACTCATCAGTCGATCAGGGACTTGAAATATTCAGGGCAGTAACTTGCCTTCTGCTTTTACCAAATACTGTGGGAATCAGAATTGCATAAAACATGGAGATTTGTGCTGGCGCCATTACAAAAGCCACTTTTCCAGGCTTTTACATGTCTACAAATAAGGAGGAGAGAGGGTTAAAGAGCTTCTGTTTTTCATTAAAAGGAAAAATCTTGTGTTTTGATTCTATAACAACAACAAACAAATGAATGAGACATGAAAAAACATTTTGTTGTGCTTTTAATTAAAACTAAAAAGCTGTTTCTCGTTATGGCTTGTTGGGTGGTATCTCAGTGCTCCATGTTGGCTGTTTTTCCAGTGCAATGTCCTTATAACTCTTCAGCCTTTAGGAGTGACTGACAGGGCCACAAAGTTTAACTCTTTGTCACAGTGACCCTCTGGTGATCACACAGGCTTAACCTTTCGTTATGATAATTATCCAAAGAGACAAACTATCCTATAAATAAAAGGGGGAAAAGACATTGGGCTGTCAGCAAGCATTGAGCTGTTCTGGAGGCGAGCATGGCACTGCAGTTGGAGAGGAGCTGTTGTTTTCATGGAGCTTTTCCATTCCCATACTTTGTGTTCTTGGATGCACCTGTGTTTACTCCTGTTTGCTTTTTCTCTGCCATTTTACAGTGTGGGTTGGTGCACTCACTTTGTGTCTGTGTTGTCTCACCAGTGGTGCCATATGGCAACGATCTCTGGATGATGGGTTCCAATCACATTTCTCAAAAGTGCTGGCCTACATAATTTTATCTTTTCCATAAAGGTTGTCCTGTCTCTGTCCTGGTTTTCCAGTGTTCAGTAATGCTGCAGTTCGAGAGTGGAGTCTCACAGCTGTATCATCTTTCTTCAGGTCAAAATGTTGGAAGTTTCCTTCAAAAATTAATGTCCATCTTCTTGAGACATAAATAATTGTGTTCATGGAAAATGATAACTGGCAGTAAATGTAAAAATTGTAATATATAGTTTTATATATATTGTTGTTGTTACATATATATGGTCACAAGACTGTTAAAGCAGTCTGGGAAGTTTTCTGGCAAATTCAGGTGTGTGCAAACCATTTCCTTGCAAACCAGCACTGAAGTTTCTTATATCTCAGTCCTACATAGCTCTGGGATCAGCTTCCTGTCCAGTGATCCCATTGTGTTCCTGTATCATGTGCTCTTGGAGTGAATGTATCCCTTGCTTGTCTCTGATGTGTGCCTGGATCTAATGTGAGACAAGATTTCCTACTAAACATTATTTCTTAAGTCCAGTGGCTTTGTGCATTTGTCAGTCATAGTTCAAAAATCCCCATTGTTCATACAGGAGACTCTGCATCCTGTGAATGTGTAATTAAAAATGACACACATCACTGAGAGCTTAATGAATCCAGGAATTCAGGCATGTGCAACAAATTTTGCTGAACTGGGGCCTGTATGAAAGTTTATGGTAGTGATCCTTTTTTTCTATACTACCTAGATTTCTTTAGCATTCATTTAATTTCAAATTCTTTTTTGAAGGGTAATCACCCCAACTCAGTTTACTAAAAAGTTCCAAGAATCTGTCAGTTGGGAATTTTACACAAGAATTTTCTCAGAAAGAAAATCCTGTTCTTTTCATTCCATGTTCTAATATTTCTAGCAATAAGTTTGGACTTGAGTATGATATAAAATTTGGGATAATAGAGGGGGCAAAGTTCCTCGTGTTTGCAAACCACTGAAGTAACAAAACTATAGATACTCAAACCATAGGGATACCTCCAAGTCAAGTCATAAATAGAGTTTTAAAGGAGAGAGATTCTGAGACAGAAAATCAATTATGTTCAATTCATTAATATTGCTGAGGACATGAAGGAGAATAGCAATGGAGGTTTTCAGCCCTTTAATTTCTTTTTCCTCAAACAGATTATAAAAAAAAGGAGAAAGGAGTTATCTGAATGAGGATGTTGTAGAAGTATTTGGCATAAAATGGAACGGCTTAGTTTAAGTGGATTTCACTCATATTCAAATGAAAACAGTAGTGATAATTGTAAAAGAGCCATGATTCAAAAGCATTCAGCCAGTTTTCATTTCTAATGTTTATTATCCTGACTTGCTTGATTTTTTAATGACTGCTGGATATTTACCACATTCAGCCCAACTTACTGTTTCCATGCCAACTAAATATATTTGTTCTCAGTTGAATGCTGTGATGCATCCTTCTGAAATTCCAGTTGCTGTGTAGCACAGAGAAACTTCTAAGGTTTGCCACACCTTGTCCTTGCTGGGAATAGTGCTTGCTGCCAGTGGATTTGTGGAGCTGGGAGCAAGGAATCCGTGAGACACCGATGAGCAACAGGCATTGATGCCCACGGTATGAGTCCCAAGTAGTTCTTCATATAATGGCTGGAACACTTGAGTAATATTAGCCCTTTAGTTTAGGGCTTTTTGGCCATATTTCTTCTCAGAAATTACTTAGTGGAAGTTGTCCCTGCCCATGGCAGCAGGATTGGAATGAGAGGATCTTTAAGGTCCCTTCCAACCCCAACCATTCCATGATTCTGTGATTTTTTAAAAGTATCAGAGAGTTGTAAATACCATCAGATAGCAGCCTGGGGTCCCTGCCTCAAATTCCCAGACTTTCTCAAAGTGTTGCCTTTCTCAGAACATGGTACAGCCACCCAGAATCAGGCAAATAAGCGCTGGGTTAGGTTATTTAAAATCCCAGGTTGGCTTTGTGGCCAGCTGCAGGTGAGGAGGGTGGAGGGAGCCTTTGTGTCACCGAGTCAAGGGACACTTTGGAAACTGAGATCCAACCAGTCAGCATGGCTGGAAGGAGTGATGAAATTCTGCTGTTTGCTCCTCTTGCTTCAACCCACGTTGCTGAAACACTTCCAGAATTTCTCCCCCAGAGACCCATTCCAGCTCCCACAGAAATGGGAAGCTCAGCCTGGATGTGGATGATCCTAAAGCTCAGCAGTGATTTACTGAGAGCAGCCCATGCTGGGGCTCAGCAGCCTCTGGAGCTGTGGGGAAAAGTGAGAACCTGGAAGAAATTTCCACTGTGACTTTCAGGAACTGCACCACCAAATATTGTCACATTCAAAAAGTTCCTGCAGTTTCTGCCTGTGACCAGCATGGATGGATAGATTTTGTGGTTTTGTGAGGAGGGACCTTCTGTCATCTCCTGCAACCACTGCTCTGCTGACACCCCCAGCACTGGGGTCAGGAGCAACCTGTGTGCTTCAGCTCTTTTCCTCCCATAAAACCTCATGGAAAATGCAGGAGACCAACAGGCAGAGGGACATAGCTCCCTACAGGCAGAAAACCTGATGGTTCCACGTCTGCATAATAGAGGATTTTTTTTTCTTAACTACTTGTGGTGAGAAAATTTCAAATTTAAAATATTTTTCTTGGAAAGAAGATGTTGGAGAGCCACAGAGAAGCAGTGAAGAATCCAGTGGGAGTGGGAGCACTGCTTGGGCTGTTTGGCACACACAGACCACAGCATCCAGTCCTGAGGGGCTTCTGGGAGTCTTTTCAGCCTTCCCAGGAGGGGCTGATGAGCAGGAATCACTCTGATCCTGCTTCTGGCTCTGTAAGGGACCTTTCCTGGATATAGGTGCCCCACAGGTGTATGGCAATGTTAACTTCATATGATTTTGTTTGGATTGGAAGGGACCTTAAAGACTGCCCAGTTGCACCCTGTGCCATGGGCAGGGACACCTTCCTTAGGCCAGGTTGCTCCAAGACCAGTCCAGCCTTGAACACTTCCAGGGATGGGGCATTGTGGACTTCAGGTACAATAAATGACCACAGACATTATTTGGAGCCCAATTCCACCACTTTTTTACCTTAGTAGGTGTCTACCTTATGCTCAAATCCATTGATCTATTCATTAATCACTTTGATACAGCAGCACCCCTCAGTTTTTAGTTAAGACTGAGATTGTTAGGATAACTCACAGTTTTGCATTTGACACATTTTACATTTGTGAATCATTTTCTTTAATGGCCAGCCATGAAAGGAAAGAGAATTACAACGAATATAGTAAATCATTCTGTGTAGCATGAGGTTTCAGATTAGCAGGAGGAGATAGAAGCCGAGATTGAAGCACAGAAAAACAGCTTTGCAGGTGGGATTTGAAAGGAGTTGGAAATCAATGGAGTTGAAAGTTCCCAGGAGCTCCATATGGCAGGAACTGCGGGAGAGGAGGCTCTCACCAACTGTGCAACTGTCAAAGGGAAAAGAGTCGAGGATGGTGGTGCATGTGTGGAAGTCAGTGATCAAATGTTAGCTTTGGTAACCAGACACAACTGGAAAGTACACAAATACACACCTCCTGAATAGAACAGAATGAATTACTGGAGCTTGGTGGCCAGCTGGAGAAAGACAGCAAACAGAAAGTACAGGAGAAATAGTTAAAAGGGAAAAGGGAATTGTTACTGAAGGAGAATAGAAGCATATGGCAGCGTGCAGGAATTAGAGAGTATTTTAAAATGTCACTTTTCTTGCTCTTTGTCTTAAATAATAGTGAATGAAAGAGATCTTCCTTTCAAGAGGGCAGTACCTCATTTTAGAGCATCTGTGGTCAGCTTACATATTATCCATTAAGGGAACTTTGCTCTTTCAGAAGCTGTTGAAGTAGGACTACAAGGGGCACTGATACTGGTGCTTAATGCAGGGAATTAAAAGAAAAAGAAGAAATGGGAATGTCTGGAGGAGCCAGTGGATGACAAGAACAGAGCAGCAACATCTCATCTCCAGTCGTGTTCCCAGCAATGCCTGTTCAATTAAGGGACTGTCCCAGTCTCTCTTTCTGTGAGATGGAGCTAAAAAGGACTGGAAAAGACCAGCTTTATGGTGATCTTGACCTTCATGTAAATTCTAAGGTACTATTTTGTTTTCAGTTTAACCAGCACTGGATGCCATCCATGGGAATTCCATCCAGGCAGCCATGGTTCTGCACTGCCTATCCTGGCCTGACCCTGAGGCTCTGCAAGCCTGGCAGCTGCTCTTCCAGTTGAGATGCTGGTTGGATTTTTTATTCTTGGAAATGGTGGTCGTAAAAGTAGCTTCTGATTATTATCTACAGAGATTTGCACGTTCGCACAATTGGTGTGAAAATCCAGAGCCTGTCCTGCTGCTGCTGGGCTTTGTCAGGCCTTGCTGGCGTTGGGGAGCACTCGGCACCTCCTGGATCAGGCCTGAGACCTCTCTCTGCTGAGCCACCCTGCCTGGGAGGGACTGTGTGGAAGGTGACACGTGCTGGAATGTAAAACCCAAACACATAAATGTGTTCCAGCAGTGGTGTCAGAGATGCTCAGAGCTTTATTTCAGACTTAATTATCCTGATAGGGCATTAGGAATGGCCAGAACCAGAAATTAACCCCATGTGTTGGACCTGATGGTCCCTGTGGGCCCCTTCCAGCCCAGAATATTCTGTAATTCTGTGTTCTCGGCTTCGGCCCAGCAGCTCTGGGGAGGGCTGGTTTGGGTTTGGTTCTTCTGGATCAGGGGGTGTCAGTGGGGTCTCCCCCCATGTTCCCCTCACCCTGTGGAGGGGATGACCCCCTTGCTGCAATCCCAACCTCCTGGGCCAGCAAAGGGAGGGCAGGGACAGGAGCTGAGGGAAGGAGTGCTGGGGGAACAAAGATGGCATCGGCCATGAGTCATCTGGAAGGAGAAGAAAATAAGTCCAGGATCCTCCAAATCCCAGCTGGAACAATAGCAGAGCCCTGGAGAGGGGGAGGCTGAGAGAACAGCGTGAATTTTCTAGCCACAACATTCCTGGTTGTTCCGTGGTGTTGACAGTGAAAGCTTTTATTCCTCTCCAAGTCGTGTAATCCCAGGAATGCTGCTCTTGCCATATGCAGCCCACTGGTGGGGTTTTTTTCAAAAAGCTTCTTTTGCAGCTATGAATTATATGGACCTAGATTGCTTAACTGCAAACAGAGGGTTTTCCAGGTGGGAGATCTTGGTTAAGAGAAGAGAGAAGGAAACACGAGGCACTGAAGTGCCATAAGTGCTGTAAGGCCACTTGGATGCAGGTTGGGAAAAGAAAAGAAATGACCTGGAGCAGCAAACTCAGTGCCCAGTGAGGAGCTCACAGGGCTGGAGGTCCCTGTGGGTCAGCAAAACAACAAGGCAAAAATGTCTTGGATGCTGGGATGGTTTACTGGCTACAGACAGACACACAAAGGGGACGGCTATGCCACCAATTTATGTTTTATTGGAACTGTCAGGACAGGGGAGGTGCTCCAGCAGGATTTTCTCAGTGCAAAACAACATGGTGTTCACTTGACAAAATAACTTGCTCAGCTGATCTCGCCCGGTCGCTGTTTTCAGCTGAGCCAAATCCTTGGATTTATGGCATTCATTACTTTTCTTAAGAACTCGAGAACATTTGTATGGAGTTGCCTGCTGTTCCTCTAAATCTGGGAGAACCATATTTCAACAGCCCTTGCACAGTGAGAGTCGAAATTCCCTCTGCCTGAAACCAGAGCATGTGGACTCACAAGTGGTGAATATTCGTGTTTGGTGATTTTCTGGAAAGACAAATGTGCAGACCTTGGTCTTCACTGAAACAATTGATGCATGGTTGGATTCTTCATTAGGAAAAATCGTTGCAGAAGATTTCAAGCTCCAGTTAAATGTTGTTCTCTTTCAAGAAAATCCGGAGGGATGTGAGATTTAAGGAAATTGCCAATTTTGGTTGGTTGGTTCCTGGGTTGGGGACATTGCTCAGCATCCCCTGGGCCAGCTGAGGGAGGAAGGGGCACATCTGGAGTCACAGAGGCTTTGTGGGAGTGGAGCTGTGCTCACTTAGACTGGATTCAGGAGTGCTGAGAAGCAAAGGAGGAGTCCCTGCAATTAGGGAGGACACAAACAACAAGTGATTAATCATTTGCATGTTTGTTTGGTTTTTTGCTTGCGTTTTGGTTTTTATTTTTTGGTGTGTTCTTTTTGGGGTTTTTTCTGTTGATTAGGTTTTTTTAATTAGGATGGCATTGTAATAATTTGTCCTTCACTTACCCTTCTCCAAATGCTTTCAGAAAATTCCTTCAATATTATTATTAT
>VZTR01017102.1:367707-399950 GCA_013400775.1 Chaetops frenatus | reverse complement strand
GCAGAAGTGCCCAGGGAAGTGGTTGCCCCCATCCCTGGAGGGATTGCAGGGATGTGTGGATGTGGTGCTGAGGGACCCTGGCAGTGCTGGTTCATGGTTGGACTTGATCTTACAGGCTTTTTCCAACGTAAACAATTCTGTGATTCTGCTGATAAGCACTGGGTTGGTTGGTTTGGAACACTCAGGTTTGGATATTTCTCTTCTGGGCACCAAACCCAACTTTTCTCTCATTGAGAATGCTCAATGCCTGACACAATTTCAGTGTAGTCTGTACAATTCCAGGTCCCCTGCTTTTTGCATCACTTTATGTAATTGTGTCACTATTTATCTCTTCTTTTTTTACCAATTTACCACATGACCAAGCACACATGAGCTACGTGTGGCAACTTCAGCTTTCTGCTGACACCAGAGATGATTGATGGTCAAACTCCAAACCTCATATATTAGCCACCAACCTGAATAAACAAAGACCAGTGTGGCAGCTTAATATTAAAAGCTATAAAACCTTCCTGGGGGTTCATGGATTAAATCAACTCGCCAAAATGAATTTTCAAAAAAAAAAAAGCTTTCTCAAGGACCGAAGAAAAACGAACACAAGTAAATGAAATAGAGCCCATCCTCATCCAGCAGACTAAAGCCCTCCTGAGGGATGAAGAATTGCAATTTTAAACATCCCTCAAGAGTGCAAGAGGAGACACAGTATTTGTGGATCCTAGGGAGGCAGCTTGAGGCTATAAAAGAACAAAAAAGCCTTTAAGGCACAAAAAAAAAACCCTTATCCCTGCAGACATAGCTTTCATTGGTGAAAAATAAGTGTTAAAAAATAAAAACCTTCTGCCATTAAAATGAGTATCCATTAGCCCACTGGATGTTATTTTTTAGTTGTAAGAAGTGATTCAGATTTTTGCCATGCACTATTTTAATCTCTTGGGTCAATAAACCTTGATAGTGACTTCAGCCAAAAATACCAGCAGGTTGTTTACCATACCATGGCAGGAAGCAGCTGGGCACTTATTTTCATCTTATTGTGATGCATTTACCAGGGAGCAGAGCTGAAAGTAGCATGTTTTGCCTGCTCAAACAGATTGGAATCGTATCCAAAAGAACAGGTTTCACTGCAAAAAAAAAGTGTGTGCCTTGTTTCTGAAACAGAGTAAGGGATCAGCCCCAAGCCAAACTGCAGCTACCAGGGCTTCTTCCTCATTTTCCCTCTCCATTCTCAGCTGACCCTGTAGGATATCTCCATATTTTAGAGCACAATACAATATTTCTTCCTGGCTTTCTGAGAAGCACCTTTGTCAGGAGGGAATGATCCTCTGCTGCTCTGCAAAGTTAATAACAAATGTTCCCAGCATTGTGAAAGCACTTATTTAGTGGACAACTGCAGATTAAACTGTTAAAACCAGTGACCTGGTTGCAAGAAAACTCTTGCACAATTAGAAAATTATTATTCCCCTCACAGAACTGTATTAAAACTTCTGTTGCATGTACATATTGGCCAGGTGATCATCCAGATCCTCTTACCTATTAAATAGATCTTTATTAATCAAAATTTAGGAAATAAAAGCATTTTGCTGCTCTGGCTGCCTGTTCCTGGTCTCGTCTCACCAAGAATAAATGGAACATGTTGAATCGACTGAAATATATGTTTCTGCTCTATCAAGGTCCCCACCCAAATGAGCTGTTGGCTCAGAAAATATTTATCCTGGCAGAGCACTTATGCATAACTTTGGAAGCCTTGATAGAAATAGTAGCATTAATTTATTGGTGTAGCTCTCAAAAACATAAATTTCGATCACTGGCTTATACACAAGCAGAGTTCAAACGAGGTTTCCTGTCTCACCTATTTTTTTTTTTCCCCCTTCAGATTTGCATAGTGGCATCACTTCCTTGCAGTTCCCAAGGAAAGCCTCTAATTGCCCATTTGCATAGAGATTTGGCGATCCCTCCTGCCTGTCGGGCTGACTCAGAGGGAGAATTTTCCTAACGTTTCATCAGATTGTTTTATTCCTTTTGTATTGATAATTGCAGGCTGCATAATGCAGATCCTGGCTGGAGCTGCTGTTCCCATGGGATGGTGTTGGGATGAACTCGGCCTCAGGGTCTCACGTGTGGGAGCTCTGGGAACTGGGATTTGGAACTCTCCAGGTGTAGGACTGAGGGTTGGATTTGTGGTTGCAGTGGTGGATTTCAGCCATTTGGGAACAAAAAACCAGCACCAAATGGCATTGGTGTGTAACCCATGGGGGGAAAAAAAGATTCCATTTGAAAGTTTCAAGATATTTTATGAGTTAATCTGATATCGAAGCCCTTTGATCCTTTATTTACATATTCAGCTGCTAATCCAGAAAAACACCTAAGTCCTTGCTTAATTTGAATTAAGCAGTTAATCCTATTGGGAGTTAAGTGCAGATGTGAGGCCCTGATTCAGCCAAGTAGGAACGTGATGGGCTGACCTGAACCACACTCCCCAAATTATCCCAGGTCAAAACTCATCAAATCCAACCACTCTGGAGAGATAAGGAGCACAACCCTTCCACCTGATCTCTCTTCATGTAACTCTGCTCTGTAACTCCTGTTTACTCAGCATCTGTTGAATAAAGCTGCAAATGAAAATTTCTCCCTATTCAAACCTCCTCGTTTTTGGGGTCTAAGATACTCAAATCTACTCATTGAAAGTTCTGTGATCTCCATGAAGCTGAGGGGGACACAAAGTGCAATGAAAAACAGTTGCAGGATGAAGCATAGTAATAAATTAAGTCCACAAAAACACCTAGAAGTTGAGAAATTTTGTAAAATATATCTTGGGAAACAGTAACTCACCTTGTCTAAGGGAGCAAGGGACAAATGTCACCCCACTGACCTGGTTCAGATCCCACCAAAGACCAACAGGAGACTTCTGACTGTCACTTTGCAAGGTGTGTCTGTATAAATGCTCAGTTCAGAAGGGTTTAAGAATGATTATTGCTTCTTCAGACCATGTTCTTTTCTCTTTTTTCCCCCTCTCCATATATATTTTTATTCTTATGTTTTCTTTTGCCTTTATTTGTCTTTTTTCTTTGTCTCTTTTCCTTTTTACAGGTCTTTGCTGGTCTTTTTTCTCTCTCCTTGCCTCTCCCTTTTGATAGCACAAGTCTGTGTTTATTTGGCCTCAAATTTGGGCAAAAGAAGCAAAAAAATTTACTCTCCAGCATCTAAGAGCAGCCATCTCTATATAAATTTCTCTTTGTTCTGTTACAGTTGATTACTATACGAGAAGAATATGAAAAAATTCTCAAAGGGCTGATGCCAGCATCTTCCAAAAAGGAACTTGAAGACACCATTGCGTCTTTAAAATCTCAGGTAAATTATTATTATTCATCCTCAGCATTTTGGGCTGGATAAAAGCTATCTCTTCTAGACAGGAGGTTATGACCATCTGAAATTTGGCCAAAAATACTGAGTAAGTCTCAAAACTAAATTATGGCAGCACTCACATGCTTCTCACTCAGTCATATTTCACAAAACTTTTTTCCTCCAGTTTGAGAGCTACCATGTTGTATCTTTTGGTCCCAGATTTTTCTTCCAGGAAAAGCTGTGCTTTATTCAGTATTAGGGGTTTTTCCTCAGCCTTACAGCTTATAGTTATGTTTCATCTCCCTTATTCTGTTTCTCCTGAAGGAATAATTTAAAGGCTGCCTGTAAAGGGCAAAGAAGGGGACTAGAAATAATTCTATTTTCTTTCCAGCTTATGTAATAAAGCAAATGGGATTTTTTAAAGATATTTGTCTAAACAATCATTGTGATATTTCTACATTTTGCTATATAAAGAGGCTCTGTAATGTTTTGTCTTGAATATTGCTAACCACCAGTTCTAGATTAATACAGAATCAGTATGATTTATATGAAGTAGACTATTAAATTGCCTAATAGGAATATCCAAATGTTATTGGAAATAGGGAACTGCTGATTAATTGAGTGTGTTTCTCACACATGGTTCCCACAGAAGTTACTTGGGGCTTTTTTATTCAAGTGTTGGGAGCTGGAAGAAAACAAAATGTCATCATTGCCTGAACTCCAATGAGGAAGGAGAAATAACCATGAAGAAGGGTGATCATAGCTGTGGAATAATGGGAATCCAGGGCAAATGCCACCAGTGTTTGCAGGACTGTGCCTGTAACCAAGCTGGGAAGGACTGGGATCTGGGAACTGGGATCGGGGATCTGTCCTGGCTGAAGGGAAGAGCTGGGACAAGGACAGTGCCAAGCTGGTGGCCCAGAGCTGCCCTGAGCTCTGGGAAGAGCAGAAACCTGAGGACACAGAGTACAAGTTTAGACCCATTATCATCACATCCTTATGCCAATTTTCAGGACAATTTTCCAAGAAATTATTGAACTACAACATCTCATTTCTCTTTCTTATGCAATCTTCCCTATGGTGATGATTGGTAATTTCATGTGTTTGGGGTTTTTTCCCCCATTTTTTCTCTTTGCAATGCATAAGAGTTATTCCACAGCATATTCTGCTCTGCATGAGACACTTTCCCTGGCAGAGGCCACCTTCAATGGAATAGGAAATTTTCACAGTGGAAACTGAACATCTCCCTGTGACACAGCTTCAACACTCTGGTTGTAAACATTCTGCTTCCACCTCAAGGGATCCCTAATGGGCTTGATGCTCTTTCTCATTTAAATAGTTGTGGGAAATAAAGAGTTAAGGGTCTATTGGGGGTATCTATTTCCAGTTGATAGTAAAAAGCTATTTTTAAAGACCCCTAAAAAGACTCTCAGCACTGCCTGGTAGGAAGCATCACTCCAAGCTAATACAAGAATACCACACCTTTTAATGAGTTTCAAACTAAAAAAAAAAGAAAGGAAGAATCTGATATCCACCTGCAGAGCTTCTGTAAGCAGCAGCAGCATTTCAAAGGAGTAGAAATTAACTCCACACATGAAAACCTGGGTGCTCTCCCAGAAATCCATCGCTGCTGGCTGCGTTTCCACCCGCGCTGGCGTCGGAGACCACTCGGGGAGCTGGGCTCTCTCTGAAGCACAGGTGTCCTGCTCTTTGAAAATTGTTGAAATTCCTGTTTGAAAACATCAGACAAGAAGGGCACTGGAATCCCTGCACCTGTCAGGATTATTTATTGTTGGAGGAGGATGAAGAGGATAGGCTGGGTAAAAGCACTGCGCGGGGATAAAAATAAACAGCAGGAAAAGAAAATACTTGAGGCTTGAGTGAAGTTTGCTAAACATGTTGCTAAATATAAAGGATTGCTGCCTGATTGTCTGTTCCTGGTGAGATGGCCAACAGGGGATGCAGTGTGTTAATCAGCATTAATTCTCATACACTTGGAGAACAGGTGAGTACCTTCATCACAAGAGCAAAAGTGCAGGGATCAGAGCACAGGAATCCCATGGGAGCTGCCAGGAGAACGGGAGCTCCCAAGCCCTTGCACAACCCAGATGGTCCCACCAGCTGGGTTTAACAACTGGTTCAACTCTGTTCCTGAAGGAGTAGAGAGTGCACAGCCAGAGCAGAGCCAGGGAAGCCAAGAGAACAGTCTTCTATTAAATATTAATTCTTCTATGCAGCTAAAGTTTTACTGCATTTTATGTAGGCAGGAGAGACCAGAAAAATAACTTTTATGAAATGAGCACAAATATATTAATTGGAATTTTGTACCCTGTTTTCATATGGGATGTATTTTACAGGTAAGTTTTCTGCAGAAAAGAGTGCTCCAGGAAGAGCGGAACGCCTGCCACGCCAAAAAGTACGGGATGATCTTTGATCAGTTTGTACCATTTCACACCTGTGGGTCCCAGTTCCTGAAGTTTTACAGCTTAATTCAAACCCTCCCTGGGTGCAGTTTTAAAAGCTCCTTATTTTCAGTAAACAAGCATCTGAGAAGTTTTCCCCAGTGCTTAGTCAGTACTGCTAGAGCAAGATTAGAGAAGCTGCAGGTGCTTTGCAAGTCTGGGCTTTGCCTGCACGTTGAGGATGAGGCGGCGGCTCCTGCACAGCTGCGGCTCTGCAGTGATGGTGATGCCACCTCCTTTAAAGATAGAAAACAATGATGCAAGGCAGAATATTACAGATCACATCTTCAAAGGGCCGGATCTCCACCAGCCTGAGCTTTTTTTTTTTTTTTTTTTTTTTTTTTTTGAGACGTTTACACCCTCCAATATAACTTATGGCAAGTGCTGCAGCCATAAAAAGCCTGGCTGTGCCTTTAGAGTGAGTGATTCACATGGAGAGGTGAGTACAAGGAAACTTCCTAGGAAAGCCACTCCATCTTTGCTGGATTTATAGACATTGATGGTGTTTCATATTTCACGTGAGGGTTTCTGCAGCTAGGAATGTGTGCTCATAAAAATAATGTCAGCGTTTGTGAGATATTTAAGCAGCTGTGAGAAGGTTAGCAGTGTGAGAGTTGTGTGAAAATATTAATCCTAAATTATTTGTTAACAGGAATTAGCTAAAGGTGACTGGAAACTGAAAATGTCATAGATCCCTGGTATTAAGTCCAGCATAGGTAACTTTGTTAGATAAATAGAAAGTTCCAGACCCGCTTCTCACTGGACCCAGCTCTGCTTTCAGCCTGTTGTGTTTTATAATAAAAATAATAAGGTAAAACTGACAAAAATCTCTTCCTTTTCAGGTAACTGATGGACCGGTGGGATCTCTGTGATTGCCAAATGGACTGCTTTGAATAGGTTTGAAGATTTGGCTCTTGTAAATTATAATGCAAAGATTAGTGGTTCTTTTGTTAGCACAAAAAAAATGAACTTCATGAAAACATATTCATAGCTCATTCCAGCATGGATGGTGTTGTATCTTCCTTCCATTATTTTTTTATCATTATTTTATTACAGATTTATGCTTTTGATACACGATTTGATGCCACGCTGAGCTCGCTTACCGAGCAAGTAGACTTTGCTCTACTAATATTTTTGACACTCCTTCCCAATACCATTTTTTCACTTTTAAACATGAAGAAAACCCCATTTTCTATTATTATTATTATTATTATTATTATTATTATTATTGTCCAAGATATTTTAACATATTTTGACATTGTTCTGTGTCCATGTGTTTACATAATATTAAAATATTATTATTTTCTTATCTTTTTGTTTTGACATTATTGTCCTGCTTGAGCATCTCACTCACCTCAGTGGCCAGGGGAGTTTTGTGTGGCTTTGTTAAGTGGGAACGTGTGCTGTGTTTCCAGGGATTATTTTGGCCCAAGGATGAGAGCCCCACGGTGGCACTGCAGGCAGCTCTGGCTGGCAGTGGGGTTGGATACTCCGGGCACAGGGAATTAATTCCTTGCTCCCTCATGGACTGACCCCACAGCCAGGGGTGTTGTTGGGGAAGACTCATCGGTGCTGTGGCCCTGGTGCCCCTGGGCATGGGCCAGCTCTCCACGGCGATCCCGGGAAGCCTGAGCACCTTCCAGAGGGTGCTCTGGGATGAGGTCTGAGGGGCAATGGGAAGCTGAAGGACCTGGTCAGTGCTCAGAGCCGGCCCTGCCTCCCAGCCATGGGATAGTGCTGGTACCTCCTGGCCACCCCTGAGCCAGAGTGGGCATTGGAACACTGGGAATGTGTGCACTTAGATCTGCCCAGCACGGGCATGGCTGTGCTTTTGCTGGGCACCATCCTGCTGGTGGTGTTGGGATCAAGGCACAGAGCTTGAGAAGGGGCCAGAAATTCCTGTTCTAAGTCCAGCTGTGGCCCTGGCAGCAGCAGTGGGACACTGCTGGCGGGGATGGCCACCTCTGCAGGATCACCACGGTGCCACCGGTGCTCCCACACCGCGGCCAGTGGCTCCCACTCCCTCGAGTGCCCGTGGTGGTGCTGGCTGTGCCACCAATCCCAGCTCACCACCTGGGCTCTGATCTGCCCCTGGCACCGAGATCAAGGAGGACAGGCTTTGGCAGGCTGGCTCCATCCCCTGCTCCTGGCAGAGCTGGCCTGCTCTGTGCCAAACCCCAGCTCTGGCTGCTTCGCTCTTGCCAGCCCAGTCGGGGCATGGGCAGGTTTTCCACCTTCCTTGAATCAACAAGTGATTCTTCTAATTACAGATAAGACTCCTCTGATAAAGGAGGAGGTGCTGTGGCAGGTGCCACAAAGCCTTGCCTGAGGGAACAGGGAGATGCAGGAGCAGGAATTTGTTGGGTTGCACTGGGTTAATTGTGGGCAGTAAAATGTTTTTGCCCTGGAAGGTGCAGGGCAGTGGTGGCTGGGCCCTGCAGGAGGAACAGGCTGTGGGCACTCGATGTCCCAATGGCAGAGGTGGGGACAGTGACAGCTCCTCACATGCCTGAGGGAAATGGGGCATCTTTGATTCTGCTTCTCTGCTTGTGTTTTTCCGTGATTTCTGGGTGGTTTTAGTGCTTTTGAAAGCAGGAAGGGATGTACATCCATAAAGAAACACATGGGCCCTCTTCTAGCTACTTGAATTCCTGAATTTCCTTCTTTGTGATGGAATTGGGTTGCTGATGTCACTGGTGGTCATAAAGCAGTTTGAGAAAAGTAGATGTTGGTCAATCAGGGGGTTTCAAAACTCTGGGAAACTCTCTCCAGCATCAACTACAGCTTGAGGACCACTTTGAAGATGTTTATGAGCCTTGTAAGAACTTAAATGTAAGTTTGGGTGGAATTCTCTTGTAGTTGTTAACATTGCTCTGATCATTTTTGTAACAAGTGAGAGTTAAGAATCCAAACTGAGGGATCAGAAAGATTTCTATAATTATTACTTGCTCTCTGCCACTCTTTCCCCTGCTTGGTAAGGAATTGCCAGCTGCCTTGTCCCTAAACAAGCTCTGGCCAAACCAGCTTGAGTGTGATTACAACCTTGTTTCTATTTTATATTTATTTAATTCACCCATTTTGCTCTGTGAGAGAAGATTGTTCCACCCTCCATAAAACCCCCCAAAAAACGTCACTGTGACATTTTTCACCAGTACCAAGGGAGGTGACCTTATCAAGGTGACACTTTATTTCAGTGCCACTCACAGTTCTTGTGTTACATGGAACAAAAATGCTCCTTTTTGGCCCAGCTGGAAGAAAAGGGATACAAGGTCCCTCCTTCTGCTTGCGTCTGCAACAGAGCTTTGATTGTGCTGGGGACAGCAGATACTCCTGGTACTTGCCCAAATCTCTCCTGACTGTGGTGGTTTCAAACTGAGAAATTATTTTGCTGCACAGAAAAAAATATTTTATAGTGCTTAGAAAAAAATATTTATTGAATTTTCTAGAAAACACACACAGATTCGATCCTGATGCTGAGAGGTCTTGATAGAGAATCTCTATAGGATCTGATTTGGGGTTTTTTATTCTCTTAATGCACTGCAAGTCCTCCCCAAATCACAGAATGGACTGGAGGCACCACACTGCTAAATTATGCTTGGTCCCTTTTGGGAGGGTACAAAGGAAAAGTAAGATGTCAGATAGTGTAGGAAGAAGTTTCAGAACACAAGGTCATTTTAATTCAGCCTTTTTTTTCCAAGGAGCTATCTTTTACAAGCTTTGATATTTTCTTCAGAAAGGTCATTTCCTTTAAGCCTTTGTCATTAAAGACTTGTTCTTTAAAGTGTGCTATCAAAGCATGCAGAAATTGCAAGTTACTGAAACTAAAATGCATGATCAATTTTAAGTCTGCCTACTAAAGGCCTCTTAAAATTAGATGTGCTCTGGTACTGGTGGCTTCTTTGATAAAGGCAGGGGAAGATATGCAGTTGGTCAATTCAAACCACAAAATAAATAAAAAAATTTAAAAAAAGATGATAATTAAATAAAACTTTTCCTCCCTAAATTGGAAAAAGAAATTTTGAAAAAGCATTGCAATAACTGAATGAGGGTCTGATCCTGTAAAAATGTATCTTGTGTGAGAGGAAGAGGGAGTGTGCTGCATGTGAGAGCAGTTTGTAGCACTTTGACACAGAGATTGTGCAGCTCTGTGGTGTTATCTGGCATTGGTCATAATGTAAATAGGGCAAACCCCTGGATAAAATATCATTTATTTACCATTTGCTGCCACAATTGGTCTCTCCTTCACTGACAGAGGACCAGGGAACAAAAAGAGTGGAGACTGTGTCGTGCCTTTGTTCTTCCCTAATCCCAATCACTTTTCATCCCTTTATCCCACAAAGTGTGGGATAGTTCATCCCATGAATTTATGGCTACAGGTCATAAGAGCTTTGCTTCCTTCCAGACATCCTTGGGAGAAGAGATGTTTTCTTTCCTGATGGTGCTCCATATTATAACAAGAAATTTTAATTTTCCTTTCAACCCAGGTATGTCCAATATTCAGGGTGGTGTTTTCAGCAGACCCTGGGGAAGGTGGGCACGGAGCTCAGATTCACACCTGGAGGATTTAGAGCTGAGACCTCCTCTGAGCAGCTCTCTAAAACAATTATTTAAAAAATTTTATCTGCAGAGCTGCATCCCAACAACCTGTTTGTTTCGAACATGGACATAGGGCTTAGTGGGAATGGGGATGTGTTTATAAATGGCAACTCATGATTCAGACTCAGCACCCGGGGCTGAAAACAAGGAAATGAGTGTTGGTAGAATGAGCAGAGTAAAGGAACACCTTTATCTCAGCTGGGCAGTGAAGTTGTGAGAATATTTTCAAGTTCCTAACATCTGTTCAGGAATCTCATTCTAAATGATTCTAAAATCTCATTCACTCCCATTGAAACCCCATATCAAAGTTCAATACCAGGCAGAGCTGACCATCCTTTCCAAAGAAGGTTGTGAGTCCTCATTCTGTTGTTGTCTCAAGCTAACACTGAAGTTAACTTTGTCCAGTTTTGCCCAAAGAAAGGATTCAAGGAATTCATTAAAACTCTAGCCCTAGAATCCATAAGAAATCTGTTGGTGGAAGTGATCCTGGGCTGAAATCAAGGATGTGATACCACCCTTGGCTCTTCACTGAGGAGTGCTGGGAAATGCCGGAGGGTGCAGGACTTGTTCAATGAGATTTAGTTGGCACAGGCTCAGGTGTGTCACAAAGCACTGAAAATGTGGCAGGTCAGTCTCAGGACCACAGCTGAGCACTCTTCTCCCAGAGCAAGGAGAAAGAAATCCCTTTCTGTTTTTTAGAAAGGGATTCCTCAGAACTGACACTCTTGCTTTAAGTTCAGAGCCCATCTAAATCTCTCACAAATTTTACACAGTTTTCATACAGTCAGACTCTCACTGGGCATCTGAGGGTGGTGGAAAAACAGACCTAGGAAGGGGAATGACTCCATATGGATTTCATGATCAGCCAGAGCTGGATGTTTGCAAGGCTGTGTTTAATTGTGCACAGGAATGATGTTACGTCTTCTGAGATTATCGACACTTGCTTGTCATCTTCTTGTTTGTTCATCCTTGCTGGATGAGGTCACTGGCTAGTTCCAGTGTAGATCTGAATCTGCAATGAAAACTCTGAATGAGAACTCTGCTGCTCTGCTCAGGAGCCCCTGGAAGCATCCCCACAGTCTGAGGTTTGCTCCAGCACAGGTGGTGGCCCTGTGCTGCTGCAGTGCCTTTGTTCAGAGCTCTGGTGGGTCTCTTCCTGCACCACTGGGCTGCTCTGCTCCAGTTGGAAATATAAATACTGAGCATGGTAAAATGGAACCAGGCACCTGCACCAGGGCCCAGCTCCCACCCCACACCCTGCCCCAACACCAGCAAGGCCAGAGATTATGGACAAAAAGCTGCAGGACAGACCAGGCACTTTCCAGAGGGGCACTTCCCACCTGAACCTTCAGCCTAATTCAGTAAAGCTCATCTGCAAAAACTCAACCTTGAGCCTGCACTTCAGTTCAGGCCTATCCCCATCCTTGGGTGTGCTGATAAACAGGGACCCTCTGGGGGTTCAGCCCCACAGCCAGGATGGATGGTGGACTCCTGCCTTTACTGCAGCTCCTGCTTGGGCTGCTTTATGCTCCCAAATGTCTCCCTTGAAGCTTCCTTCTCTAAACACCACTGCTGTACAAACAGAATCATTTAGGTTGGAGAGGAACTTTAAGATCATTGAGTCTAAGTGTATCTGCATTTCTGCCTGAAAAATCCTTGAACACCCTGTGAGCTGCCTGTGCAGCCCCTGGAGTCAGCAGCTCCAGCATTGCTCTCAGGTGACTGCAGAAAGGCTGGTGCAAACATCTGGTCTGCAAAGGAGGACTGAAGTTCTTTCCCTTGGTGAGTTGGTCGGGTAAAAGCAGCTTTTTTTGTGGAGTGGGCTTGGTTTTTGCTTCTTCACTGTGCTGTGTTGGTGGAATCAGAGTATTTAACCTCTCTGGTGGATCTAGTAAGGGCTGTAAGTGATTTCCTTTCGGTGGGGGCTGATCCTTTCTCTCCAGGCAGTGCAGACCTGTATTTCAGGACAGGAGCAGGAGCTTTGTTCTCAGGAGCTGTTGTGCCAAGCTGTGCTCAGCTGGCCTGTGGTGCTGAGCCTTGGGCAGGATCCAGCCCCTGGCTGATTTGGTGTGGTGTCACCTCAGGGTGTCAGCTCCTGGGGGCAGGTGAGCACCAGGTGCCCCTCAGGGACCCCCCTCCCTGGTCACTGCACTTTTAGAGGAAGAGCAGGGATTGCTGGGCCTCAGCCTTGCAACATAAATGTTGTTTTTTGGTGTCACTTTGGAAAATAAATGCTGTTGGGGTAATCCTGTAGGAGAATGGGATGGGAAGTGTTTGTGTTGGCAGAAGATGCTTTGGCCCATGGGGTTGTTGTCAGGAACGTGGTCAGTGTAAGGTACAGGGTTGTGAGCAAGAGAGTGAGAAATGCCAAGTGCTTAAACTGAAAGAATATTTTAAAATTTGTGCAACTCCCAGAAATTCACTGATGTGAGCTGACCTCTCTGGATCTTTGTTTTTCTTTTTTTATATAACAGCCATTTCCAAGTAAATATACACATGCCCATATGAGTGTAAAGCTGTGAAATAGCTGCCTGGATGCTTAAAAACTGGTATTTAGAGATCTGAAGACCAAAAGGGACTCGGAGGTGGCCTAGGGACACTGTTCTTAAAACTTCCCTGAATTAATTTTCTGCTTCAAATCCAGCGAGTTTGGCTGGAAAAGATCATCTCTATTAGAAAAAGAACTACTACCCAAATATTACTGCAATCCTCTTTTACATTGTTCTTGTGAACTGAAATTCCTTCCCTGAATTTGATGTTCTTAATTATCATCTCTTTTGAATTTGTGATTATTACGTTTTGATTTCACTTTTTGCTTTTTTCACTCCCTCTTTGCACACCTCACCTGCAATACTGTTCCATCATTGTAAAAGCATATTAATACATAGGTTGGCGTAGATAAAAATATTTCCAGAGGTTGCAGTTACCAGCCCCATTTTTTTTTTTTTTTTTTTTTGTTTTGTTTTGTTTTGTTTTGTTTTGTTTTGTTTTGTTTTGTTTTGTTTTGTTTTGTTGTTGTTTTTTTTTTTGGACAGAAGCTTCTCCCTAAGTTGATTTTTCTCCTAATTGTGGAATTAGGAAGGTGGAAACCAATTCTGTGCAGGGGCGAACTCAGAGCTGCCCTGCCTGGCCACAAAAGGTTGGGCTTGGGAGAACAACGGGACAATCCAGCGGAGGGAACCCCTCCCTGGGCGCCTGTGGTTAAAGCCTGGCTGGAATCACCCCGGGAGCAGCGCTGGGAGTCCCCGGAGGCTCCTGCAGATGTTGTACCCCGAGGTGCCAGCCTTTGCCCCTGCGTGCAGCCGGCTGGGGAGCCAGGAGCCTTCCCGGGCCCGTTCTCTGCCGGGCAGGCAGGGGGGGAAGCCTCTTCTCCCCCCACCGCTCATTTGAAGCTGTGTTTTCAAAACAGCGCCGGGGTTTTGATGCTTCGCCTTGATTTGAATGCCCCAAGGGCTCCTTGATTGAGCGTCTTCACAACCTAATGTTCTCCAAGAAACGCAAACAGCCTCGGTAATTAACGATGTGCAATTATGGGCGGGTTTATTTGTATCCTGACCTGTCATCTGGGCTGTGCTGGAGATTGGGGTGGGGGACGGGTCTGGACCCTCCTGCGAGGATGAGAATTTGAGGGGGCTCAGCTCGGCTGAGCTTCGGGAGGGGACAGGGCAGGGGGAGAAGGTGTGAAGCCCAGGCAAACTCACACTTTGCATCTGCAGTCACCTCTGGGTTTAACCTGTTCTTGCCCGTGGAGAGGTGAAGACGTGGTTGGTCCCTCTTTAAGCACTCGGGTGTGTTATTTTCCGTGCCAGGCAGAGCAGCTCCAGGGCAAGCAGTGACAAGGCAGAGCACTACGGGGGCACAGAGGAGCGATGCGTTTAGAGCAGTGCTGCCTGTTGGATGTTCCCGAGCACAGGTGAGAGCAGGGCTGGCAGCCTCTGCTCCCGGTGCAGTCGGGGCCCGCGGAGCTGAGCCGTGTTTAACGCGGGTACGCGAGCGAGGCGCTGCTGCCAAACCCTGCTTTCCTCCCTGTGTGGCTTGACAGAACATCGTGTTTAACCTCGGAGTAGATGGGATAAAACAAGATTCTCTGTCAGGACTACAAATTCGTGTTTCTGTCTGCTCCTTAGCTCTGTCTTCCACTGCCAGCTGTGGCTGTTTCCATCGTGCGGATAGGTGGGATGTTTTTGAGGGGACACAGCAGCCTAAAACTTTGATCTTGCTAATCTGAATTAGGTGTCCTTCGAATTTGTGCACCTAAACAACTTAACCCCTTGGAAAAATGCCTTCAGTCCCTGAAGAAAAGCCCTTGCAGTGATTTGCTCACCAGCTTGGCCCACATCTGCTCTGACCCAGATGTTGCCCCAGCTAAAAGCAGCCTCCATTCAGTCCCAAGTGTTACATACATGTTCAAAACATCTTGTACAGCCCTGCATGGGAGTTAATGTGTACCAGGGCTCTCAGCTCAGCATCTCTGAAAGCTGTCCAAGGCAAACCCATCCCCAGCACATGGCGTTCCCATCTGGAGAAGGAAAGCAGGGACCCACCTCCATCCTGCACGGTCCATGTATGGAAAAGCTCGAGTGCTGATGGTCTCTAGCACAGCTCCCCAATATAATGGTGTAATAATTAACAACAGCATCTGAGTCTCACAGCTCCTCACAGCCTGTTCCCCCAGAGCTGATGCTGGGTCCAAGAGCCCCATCTTGATTGTTGATCTCCTTGGGGTGGATTTGAGGCATGGAAGATTTGTTGCTCGTGCTTTGGCACATCTGTGTGAGAAATCAGATTGGCATTTCTGCTGGGTGCCAAGAGCTGGGAGCTGTGGAGGGGGCTGCCGCAGACCCCCCTACATGAACCAAGGATACTTTGTTGGCGTCTCTTTGTTGTTGGCTCAAAATCTGGCCCTGCTCAGAGGTGTGGGAGAGAGTCCATGACAGGTAACGGGATCTCCCTGTTCCCAATCTGATGGATGGATCATAAGTGGAGCTAAGCGTGGTGCCTTCTCCTGGGAGTGGTGTGATTCCAGGGCTCTTCCAGGACAGCTCAGAGCAACCCCTGAGTGTCCTAACGAGCCCCCTAATGAGCTTTGTTTGGGGGCTGCAAGCACAGCTGCCGTGGGGACAGCTGGGAGACGCACGGAGCTCCTGGGCCCTCCATATGGATGCTCTTGACCTCTGAGGCCTCTGAAACTCCATGTGGCTGCTGAGGACACTGGAAAGGGTCAACCCCCTCTCCACACCCCCAACAAAAGGAGGGTTTGGCAGACACAGCCAGGACCAAGCAGTGAAAATGTCCTAGAGGGAGGTGGGAGAAGTGCTGGCTTTCCGGGGACACGTATTTGCAGCACAGCAAAATTCCCTTGTAAACAGGGGCTGGAATAGCAGCTCCCACGTGCACAACCCTCACTGGGTGCCCAGTAACTGGGGCCAGACAGGTCTAACAGGGCTGGGATCCAGCCACTGCCATCGAGAGGCTGCTGCAGCTCGGCCGGGGTGACTTTGAACCCCCTCCCCATCCCCACAGCTTTGTTATCGGGGCTATTGTGGGGCCGCCGGAGCCAATCCCCGCCAGCCCCGATTCAAAGTCCAGGTGCCAACCAACTTGAACTCTCCAGCATCCCCGCCGTGAAGCAATTATTCCCTCAGACACATTCATTGTTCTCATTACACCATAAATTGTGAATGAATTAAACATGCACTTACCACTATGCACCACAGCTGTCAAGGAAAATAACACACCAATATTGTGGGGCTGGATCCCGCTCCCACTCCTCTCCCAGGAAGGTTTGCTGCTCCCAGGGAAGGAGGCAGCAGCCAAGCTCATTGGAGCTGGTATTTTCTTTATGGAGAGGCCAAATCTCTGTTCCCACTTAGAGCAGCTCAGGGCAGGACTGTCTCCCTTGGATTTGATGTTTTAATTATGGTTTTTCTCCCCTTTTGGCCACGTCGATATCACTGCTGCGCAGAGGGAAGGCTGGTCCTGAGCTTCCCAACATCCCATGTCCTACCTGGGGCACAAAATCCTGCTGTGGGTGTGAGAGGACAAATCCAACCATGCTTTGGGATGGTGGGATAAAGCCACTGGAACCCCTGTGCTGGCAGCAGGACATGCCTGGCCCAGAGCCCCCAGCCCAGGCACAGGAGTGCTGGGCTCACTCCCACAGGCATCCCAGTCCAGACTGGGAATTTCACTGTACGTGACTGACAGCTGGCAAGGGAAGCTGTAAAGGAAAGGTGATTTAGAGGGGAGCTGTAAAAAAGGTAATTCAGCTGCCTGACTTGACTTTAGGGTGCTGGATGCACACACACACACACACAGACACTTTCCCAAGAAGCAGCATGGGCGTTTATTTATTTTCTAATCTCTGCTCCACATCCACAGGGTTTATAGAGCTGGAGCAATCTCCTGGTGTGTCCAGATAAATTCCCTGATTGTTCCTGCTCCAAAGAGAGGACCTGGGGCTGGCAGCTACCTTGGGGTACAATGTTGGGATTCACCAGACAGGATTACAGAGGGGGCTTTTCTTCAGAGTGCGGGAGCTGGAAGTTTGTCTGCATTTCTCTCCTTGCACCGCATCTCCAAGGAGGTTTTCACTTTCTAAGAAGGATGTTACCCACTGAGCTATTCATAGCAGTTAAATGAGAAAAGGGGTTAATAAAATACATGCTAGAAAAAAGAAAATAAGATTAGAAGGACTGATGTTTTGGCTGTGAGGCCTTCAGTGGGCTGCAGAGAGACGGGGGAAAAAAGGAACAAGATTATTATTTCTTTTGTCTGGCTCAAAGAACTTCATGGCCAGAATGGCACCACTAATCCAATTTTCTTTCTAACAAGTATTTTATCAACACCTCTTTCTTTTTTCTCCCCTCTATTCTCCTTCCTTCAGTCTCTACACTGACATCTGATTAGCTGCATTAAAATTAAAGTTTCAGCTCCAGGCTGGCTCTGCTCACAGAAGCATTCGTGGGGCTCTCAGGAGCTGGGGACCCCCGGGACTGTGCCCATCTCCCTCCTGCTCACGTGTGCCTGTGCACACACAGTCCCTGCACTTTCTGGGCACCTGGTTTTCCCTGGCTGACCACAGCAAAGTCTCTTTTGCAGGCGCTCAGCCCTGCTTGGCAGAGGATCAGATGCAGCTCCACTGAAAGCAAACAGCCGCCTTTCCGAGGGAGTAAATATTTCGCAACCTCTTACTTCAGTCTTATTTATCATGAACATATTTTCCCTTTTCTCCGGGGATTTGCCAACTCTCCAGAGTCACAAAGCCTCAGCAAGGGGGGCTGTGCCTCTCCTGCCCCCCTGCCATTCCGAGGGGATCCAGAGGGGCTTCACCCAGCCCTGGTTCCCCTCTGGGAGAGGGGGATGTGTTGCAGGAGCCTGGGATTGTCCCCTGCTCTTTCCCAGGGACACCTGAGGTGGGAGGTTTGGTGTCAGCAGTGGTGTTGGGTCATGGATCAGAGTGAGGAGAAGTTCCCATAGGACCAGTCTGCCCCAGTATGTCCTGGAGGGGTTTTGGGGCAATACATGAGAGGAATGGGTAAAACATGGAGAGGGGAGTTGCTCTCCTGTTCTTTGCCTTCCCTCCTAAACCTGCTGGAAGGAGAAAAAGGGAAGGTCTGGTGTGAGGGATGGTGCTGGAAGAGGGGTGGCTGGGGGAGACCATCAAGAGGAGACCTTGGAGGGGACCCTTTATCTTGGGCAGAGTAGAAAATGAATTAAAGCCTTGAAAGATTCATCTTCATCAGCTGGGGAAACTGCCGCTACACTGACTTCCCTTCCTGGAGGTGTGGTGGGGCTCTGAGGGGGCCTGTGGCTGCAGGCACTGCTCCTCTGTGTAGGTGGGCTTTTTGGTAGTGCTGTCCTTTCCTTCTCTCCAGGATTAAAGAAGCAGATCCCCTCCCTGCAAGGTTTGCCTGGGCCTAGGGAGGTTCTGAGGTGGGGTTTGTCCACCTGGGAGCACAGCAGCAGCTCTGGGGCTGTGGGAACTGTGGGGTGCAGGCTTTGCCTGGGTCACTCCTGGTCCCCTGGGAGGTAAAAATCCCCCTGTGTGTGTTGGGAGCAGAGGCCACAGGGGAGTGTGCTCGGCTACCCTGCTGCTCTGAGAGGGACTGGGATCATGTAGGGCAAAGAGATTTTCTCTACTGTGTTTGACTCCATTCCTCTATATAATAAGCTGAAAAAAAGATTGAGTAATAGTCATGGTGCAAGAGGGGGTGCCACTGCAGCCAGCCCCTCCTATGGGATGGGGCCCAGCCCTCCATGGATGAGCCCGTGCTCCCCAGGGCTGGCGTTTCCAGCAGCTGAGGAGGCTCCCAGGAGCTGGGCTGTGCCCTGACCCAGCCCAGGCAGCCTGTCCAGCAGCAGCATTCATACAGGAACAAGGAGAATTTTATTCCTTTGTTACCTCCTTGGATCACCTCCCTCTTCCCTGAGCATCCAGGTGCTGATAACTGGCCGAAGATCAGAGCAGCTGGAGCAGGAGTGAGTGGCTCAGCCCTGGCTCTGCTGCCACAATTTGGGATTACTGTTTAGCCAGGAATCAGCTGGCACAGGGGCCTCTCCTGGTCCTCTGGGTTCGTGCATGGAGGGCTCTGAGGTGGAGAAGCACTGACCCGCCGTGGCTCGCGGTGTGAGGAAGCATCTCGGGCTGTTCCCATTTGTTCCTAATCCTTCTTGGCTCCTCTCTTGACTGGAAAATGAGGCTGTGTTGGAACACGACCTTGGTTCAGGATATTAATTAGTGGGATGTTTAAGATAGGTCAGCAGTTAAGTGCAGACAGGCATGGTCATGCTCCCAGTAACGTCAGGGGATGGGAGTTAATCCTGCGATTCCAGCGGGGTTTGCTCAGCACCGGCTGGGGAATGACGATCAACTGGAACTTTTCAGTCAAATTGGAGTTTAGGTGGGAAATCAAAACTTTCTACAAGCAGAGAGGGGTTTCTAATGCATGCTTTTTTCCTCCGTTCTACAGCAAAGTTGAAATTCCAGGGCCAGTTTCAGCCAAAGCCCAGAAAGTGGGAATTCTGTGATGCAGCAGCGATCTGTAGTGGACGTGGTGGTGTGACATGAATGGGTGACACTGCCACTGACAGGAGCCACTGTGTGCTCCTGCACTTCCCCCATGCTCTCCTTGTCCAGGCTTCCATGGGAGATGCCATCTGGGTCTGTGAAATGCACAGAGTAAAAACAACACTTCCCGTGTTGTACTGAGTTTAAAAAAGAAGGTATTTAGTTGCAACATAGGGTTTATCAGGATTTTCCTTGAGTTTTGTTTGGAAAACCTTTCCTGTCAGCACATTTTCCATTGATTTTATGGACAATACCAACAGGACCCCACTGAACCAGCAAGTGACGCCCTGGTCTAGGCAGTGGCAGCACGAGCACCCCAGGGTGCACCGGCCACCAGCCTCCATTTCTTCATCCCAGCTGTGGTGTTTGATGTCCCTGCCTGGTGTCACCTCTTTCCCCAGCCCTGCTCTGGACCCCCAGTGCCACGGGCCTGCTCCACAGGCACCCCTCACGCCATGTCGGTGCAGGCCTCATTAGCATTTCTCAATCAACGCTTTCTCGTTAGTGGCTGGGGCCACTGGGAGCTTTGAATGAAGGTGGAGCCAGGCCAGAAAAAGATCCTCTCCTGAAAAATTATAATGAAAACAATAATGGCTGGGTCCTTGAGCAGTGCCTGCCTATGACAATCGTTGTCTGGAGGCTACTTAATTACGAAACTCTGTTCTCAGCCTAGGGCTTCATGGTCTTGTGCCTTTACTCTCTCTTGAGCAATGTTTTATTGCTATTGTCCTCAACCTACTTCATATTAAGTTCAGAGTATCTGAAAGTTACATAGAATATACATTGGTTTTCTATTCTATTTGCACGAATTTCTTGAATTGTGGGGTTTGTTTGGTTTTTTATCGGTATCTGAAAGCCTAAAGCTGGGATTATCTGAAGGATTATAGGAGAATTAGGCACCCAAAGCCAATTGATTTTTCACTGTGAATTAGCCAAGTGCATTTGGAGGGCTGGAGATTTTGGTCTGTGCTCATGGTTTGAGGTCCACCTTGCACCATCTCGGCAGAGAGCTCAGCACAACTCGGGTGGCCTTAAAAAGGTGCAGAAGCAGGAGCAGCCAGTAAGAAAGTGCAGGTATGAGGAGGGAGACGTGGCCCTGAGACATTAAACCGCCTTTGAAAATCTCCTTCTGGCTCCCCGAGGCTCTCTCGAAAACGCCACTCTGAGTTACCATCAATTTTGATAATTAAGCACTGATTTAATTTTAGAGTAACAATAATTGTCAACATTTTCCAACCCAAGCACCTTAAATTAGACACGCAGCTCCGAAGGTTGGCGCGGGATCAAAGCGCGGCGGCGCGAGGTTTTTGGGAGATGCTGAGCACACACCGAGGTTGTGCTCAGGACTTCACAAACCCAGGCCATGTGGGCTTGGTCCCCTGCCAAACGAGGTGCACTCAACATGGGTTTCAACACCTCCCTTTAGGCACCACGGATTAAAAAAAATTAAAGGAAAAGAGTTGGCTGGGAGTGTTACTCCGGCTTTGGGCGGGTGGTGAAAGCGCAGGTTGGCTGTGGGTCTGTGGGGAGGGGGCTGGGTCACACATGGAAGGTGTGACAAGGATGTCACCAGCACCAGGACAGCAGGAGCAGGACACAGCCAGGTGGATTCTCTGAGCCTCCTTCCCCGGGTTTGCCATCCCCCAATAATGGACCCCAGCACCCCGCGGTGGCTTTGTGCTGGGAGGGGTGGCCAAGGACATTCTGGGTGACAGCGGGGTGCAGGTGGCAGGGATGATGATGCTGCTCCCAGGGAAGGGCAGGAGGGATTCCCTGTGGGGCATCCTGCGTGGGATGGAATCCTCCCAGAGCAGGAATCGCCCGTTTCCCGCTGGGCATCGCCCGGTGCCAGCGCTTGGGGACCCCTTGCTTTGGGGTGAGGGTCGTTGCTGGGGCCGGGGAGGGTCCCCACCCCACCCCAGGGCAGGGCACCCAGCCCGTGTCCCGTCCGTGCAGGGCAGGCTGCCGTGGCCAACATCAAAGCGTGATTGAGCCAATTCTTTAACCGTATCTCTCTGCCCTTTGATGAGGCTTCACCTCGCCGTGCTCCCCACGCCCAGCCCCACCCCGGCTTGCTGCTTTTGCTTTATTTTTAACAGTGATTTGGAAACTGCTGGGGCTCCTCTCTCTTTTTTTTTTTTTTTTTTTCTTCTTTTTTTTTCTTTTTTCTTTCATTCCCCCCTTTTTTTCTCCCCTCATTTTTTCTCCTCCTTTGTTTTTTTTTTTTTTTTTCCCTTTTCTTTTTCTTCCCAAGGTTCCTATCAGAGCTCGGTGTCCCCCCAGCCCCCCGAACCCCCAGCCAGCATTTAAGGGCACATTCACACCTCTTCTCCCTGCCTTGTCTCCCCTTTATTCTTATGAAGCTCTCATTGATTATTGCCCTTAAATTCCTCAGTCCGGTCATAGATAAAAGGATAACCACTTCAAAGCAAAGTGTTAAGAGTTTAACCTCGAGCTAAAAGAGTGGACAACAAGGTAATTGAGGGTAATAACTGATCACAGACCTACTTTCAAAGGCACATGCAAGCCTCACTTTCAGATGGCTTTAATTTTATTAACATTTGTAGCAGCTCTAGATGCTTTTGAATCATTACAAACTTCAAAGCTTGAGGTAACACTCCAAATGGAGAACCTGACACCAGGTTTTTTGTTCAGGCCCACATCATATTGATAGTCTCTCTTGCAAGCATGTTACATCTCTTCTCAAACTATAAAAACCTAGATGAAGAAAATATTGCCAATAGAGAAGATCAAAGCCTGAACCTCTCTTTGAATGATCCCAAAGAAGTCAAAACAGAAAACAACAAGGGGAAAAAAATGCATCTATATTACTCCAACTGTCTTTATCCATATTTAAACTTGTCTGCTGAGACAGATGAGGATGGAGCATTCTCCCTGAGTTTTATCAAACTGTTTGGCTGATCCTCTATTTCTCTTTGGGCATTTGGAGCTGGTCCTTTGGCTTTCCGTGGCATTTAAACCCAGGAATTTGGAAACAGCACATAGAGGAACAGCCCTGACTCAGCTGGGAGGGGAGCCAGGTGAGGCAAACCTAAGAAAATATATATTTATAAACTGAAAACACAGAGACTAAAATGAAAATTATGAAAACACCCAGAGTTCTCCCATCTCCAGCCCCTGATAACCACAGGAATAAAGGTCATCTGTGGATGTTGAGCTGGTTTACAGCCAAGTGGGGTCAGTGGGGTCAGTGCCCCCTGTGCCCGGGGATGTGCCCGTGGTCACCCCGGGCTGGGTTTGCTGGTGCAGCTGCACAGCTCCTGATCCCAGTGCAGCCATTCCAGGGGCCACACGGTGAACGAGCCCAGGAATTGATCCAGGGTATAAATAGCTATTTTCTTTGTCTATTTTTTGTGCAGGAAGGGTTATTTTTAGCTGGGTGAGTTCCCTGAGCTAATGCCTGAAGCATTCACAATGAAGGGGGTGGCCCAAGGAAACGGGCTGGCCCTGCTGCCAAAAAACACATCCCTGCTCCCCTCTTGCAGAGGGGCTGCTGCCACTTCAGCTGGTGCCCAGGCTCTGTGCAGCTTCAGTGGTCAGGGAGAACCTCCCCAGATGCTTCAGCCTCCGTAAAGTCATCAAGAGAAGAAAAATTACCTGGAATTTTTTTTTTCTTACCGGTGTACAGCAGGTTTTATAGTGGTGCAATCCTTTCCTCCTGATTTGCATCAGTGTTAATAGCAGTATTAGGCAGGTTATTATTTTAGTGCACTCCAGGACAAAGGGCTGGGTTTGACTCCAGGGTGTTTAACAGAGTCTCAGCTGTGACTGCAGCTGGTCCAGTGGTCACAGAATCATGGAAGGGTTTGGATAGGAAGAGACCCTAAAGACCATCTCGTTCCACCGTGGGCAGGGACACCTTCCACTCTCCCAGGGTGCTCCAAGTTCTGTCCAGCCTGGCCTTGGACACTTCCAGGGCTGGGTGGTTCTCCTGGGACAGCTCAAAACTCCCCCTGCTCCAGTCTGGAGATGCAGAACCATCCCAGCTGGACCATGGTGGGTTTATTCAGGCTGAAGTCCAGGGCTTGGTGGCTGACCCCAGGTCCCTGACCAAGGGTTTTTTCCTCTCACTTGACAGATCCACATTCCCAGTGCTGGCTGGTGTCAGGTGTATCAGGAGAGCCTCATTATCCCTGTTCACTTCAAGAGCAGATGTCAACGTGTCTGAGCTTGTGGAAACCACATCCTTTTATATGTATTAAATAACTCTGTGTTGAGCCTGCTCCGATATTACATTCTCCATGAACTGAAATCAATTTAATATAAGCTGCTCTCGCTATTCTTGGGTTGGGCATGTGCCTGTGTAATGAAAGGACAATGGTGCATTGCATAAATCTATGGAATTTATCTGACTTTATTGTCTAAAGTTATGGCAAGAAGAATGATCAGCTATTTCAGCATTTCTGTCCTTGAGTCCATTATCAGACAGGGTGGATAAAGGGCACCCAGCACTAAAACCTGTTACAGATGCCCAAGCCAAGCCCTTGCAGACCTGGACCTGCACAAAATGTGCTCAGGAATCGCTGCCCCTGTGGCCAGGTTGTTCCACTGGAGCTGCTGCCCCTCCTGTGCCATCCCCCAGGCCAGCATGGAGCAGGAGCTGCCCCATTTTCCTGGGAGCTGAGCACCAGCCCAGTGGGCTCCAGTGGGACAGGCACATCATGGCAGTGCTCTCAGTTAATCTAAGCAGCCAGGCGTGGGATGGGGATCATCATCAAAGTGTTATTTCCATCATTTCCAAAGCTTTCTTTTCCATCTCCAAGTAAATCCTTCCATCTGTGGTGGGATGAGGGGAGTGTTCTCCTTCCAGCTTGCAAGGGGCTTGTGTTGGAAGCTCTTATTTCCATTCCATGCACAGAGGTGAACAGACCCTAAATGTGTCTCTGACAAAGTCCTCAGAACCGGTGTTTTTTGGAGGTGTGGAACACCCTACCAGTGTGGTTGTCTTGTAGCCAACTTGACTCTGCCTTACCCACAGCAGGATTTCAGCTTTTACTGCTTTCTAGGAGTTTTTAGGGCTTCCCTCAGGTGGAAAGGTTCCCATTGCAAGCCAAGCTTATCTCAGGAAGCAGCAGCTGGGACTCAAGGGGTGACAGCAACCTCCTGCTCCCCTTGGTGTTTCCTGCCACTGTCACCATCCCCTGTCTGGGGCTCCCACTGCATCATCATTAATGAGCTGATCTGCATGTTTGATTAGAAGACCTTTGATTAGACAAGTGGAGGGGATGTGCTGGCCTTTTCCAGGGTAATAACAGCAAGGTAGGAACTGCTTCAGTACCAGAGGACCCTCCTGGGGATGGGCTCTTGGAGGAACAGAAGGGAAATGATTATCCAGACCCTTGTGAATGCTACCAAAAAAGGAGGGGGGGAAAGCTCATTAGTAATGAGCAAGGGCCTGGAATATGCTCTCAGGATAACAGGAGACTCAAGTTAGATTTGTTTTCAAATATTAAAAAAAAAAAAAAAGAAAAAAATTGTTCTAATTTCAGGCCTGCTGGGTAAAGAGGGAAAAGCCCAGAAGGTGGTTTGGGACTGGGGATGCAGAAATGGGGATGTGGTCTGATGACAGTTCCGTTTCTCCTGAGTTTCAGCATTATGAGGTTCTCAGCCCCCCCAGTTTCTTATGGAGAGAAAGGATACTGGGTAATTTCCAGGTTTCTATAAAAGGATTAGAAAGCAAAAGGAGAAAAAACTAAAATAGTATTTAGATGGTCTCTTCCCCAGCATGAAGATTTCTAGTAAAATGAACAAAAGCTCATTAATGAAATGTATGTCCAAGCAGCCTTTTTTGGGTCTAGTCAGGAGGGAGACCAACCTCACACTCACCAAGTTTCCCTTCCTTTAAATGAAAAGGGAAAACAAAGCTGCCAATATTAATTATTCAAGGATTATGGTGGTGGTTCCCACAGTGGAAGAAAACACCTTTTCATAGAATCAATAGGGCTTTGGCAGAGGAAGATACAATCTACTAAAAAGAAATGTAGATAAACTGGGAGGAGGGGGAACAGTGCAATGTGATTTTAGATAAAATGGCACCAATAATTTGGTGCTGGTTTGGACAGAGGTGCTCAGGAGGGGTGACCTGAGGATGTGGGGGTGAGGCTTTCTCCATGCAAGGCCTCCTCTCTCCAGCCTGCATTTCACACCTGGAAATAGAGGCACCCTTAAGAAAATTAATGTTCCTTTTGTGGCCTCGGGATTGGTCCAGCTTGTTAGAGGCATCACCCAGCTCCTGACAGCAGCACAGGGGCTGGGATCTCACACCCTTCACTGTCCTTAATTCTGAGAATTGAATGGACAGGCAGAAAAAAACCAAAGCAGGTATAATTTTAGGGTACTCAACTTTGACAAAACACCTAAAAATAACCATGCACAAAGGGCTTGGGTTTTGTTGGGGTTTTTTTTACCCCTGGAAGTGAAAAGTTTTATTTGACTTTATGATCTGAAAGTTTTCCACTAGTCAGGAAAGGCTGTTCTCTCCTAACCGTTGTCTTTCCTCCTGCTTTTTCCATTACCATCCTGCTTTAAGGGCTGTGTGGATCAGGATATTCGGGTCCAGGAGGTGTTTTTGGGATGGCCAGCAGCGGGCAGGGGTGGGAGGGGGCTGGGCCAGCCCAGCAAGCACCCAGCTGCACGGGAAGGGTTAAACTTCATGCTGCAGCTGCAAAGCCCAATTTCTTTATTTCCTGTTAATGACATTATTGCCTACATAAAACCATTGAAACATGTTTCTTTCATTTGTTTAATTTCAAATTCTGAGCACACTAGCTGGAAACTATGTTTAATAGTTAAACTCAAAACATTTGGATTTCCTTCCCTCGCTGAGATTTGCAGGGAGTGCACTTCATACTTAGTTGGGTTTTCAAGGAGCCCTTTTTACACAGCCATAGGAGCCAGCCAGAAAAAAAACCAGATTAAATTGCAGAATCAAATCACATCAGTTCAGGCTGGTAACACATCATACATTTCCCCTTCCTCTGCAGTCAGGCCAAGATACCCTCAGCCCCAAGTCGTGTTCTCCTCCAGGAGCACCCAGAGCCAGGACACCCCTCTGTGCATGCAGGAGAAGGGCTTCCCTGAGCATGCCTGGAAAAAATGTTCCTTTTTCCATGAAAAAATGGACTGGAATCTCGTCCAGGCCCTGCTGGCAGTGATGCTCCTGTCCCCTCCCCATGTTCCTCCTCACGTGCCCGAGAAGGGCCATGTGGGAGTGCAGGATGGGAAGGAGCAGGACACGTGAAGGTGGAGCTGAGCCACCTCAGACTGGAATGGAAGTCCTGAAACCTTATCCTGAGCCTGTTTGGCAGATAAAGCCCCAGGCTGCCAGAGACATGGTGTGTGGTGATGATTTCAGCAAAACCTCTGGGAGGAGTTTGTCCCACTGTCCGGTTTGTCCCCCTAGGGTGATGGACACTCACCAGTGCTTGTGTAGAGCTGATTGCTTGCATGGTGGAGTGTCTAAAAATCACTTCATATTCACTCACTGGCTTAGAACATGGAGAAACTGGGCTTTGAACCACTTCAAATCCAGCTTCTCCTGGCACTGTGCACTAATGCAGCCCAGAATCACCATTGTTCAGCAGAAGCAGTGAGCAGACATGGAAGAAGCAGGAATGTGACCCTGAACAGGACTGTGAGGAGTCATCAATGACCTGACAAGAGAACCACACTCATTGTTCTGCCGTGGCATCACGGGTACATCCCTGGGAGCCACAGCAGTGCTCAATTCCCCATCCAAAAATCCATATTTGACTAAAAAAATTCAGGAGGATTTAAATGCTACCTTCAAGAACCATGTCCAAGGACACCTTCCACTAGACCAGGTTGCTCCCAGCCCTGTTCAGCCTGGCCCTGCACATTTCCTGGGATGGGGAATCTTGCAGCCCTGGTGTCCTTGTTACTCAAACAGGGAGGTGGCAGAGAAAGCAATACCTCATTTCTGCATGGTGAGGAAGGGGCTGTGGAAAAAATAAGTCATGGGAAGCTGGTCATAGATATCTTCATTTACCTCTTTTTCCCCCACCCTCTCTTCAATCACTATTCAGTGCAGGTGATGGAAGGAGTTCAGAAATGTTAATAGATAGCAAAGTGCTCGTGTGTGTTTTATCAGCTCTCCTGGAACAGTTAATGCTGATACGGTGCCCCTTTCAAGTCTAAAAAATCTGGGCAAGCGTGTGCAGATAGCAGGGAGTGCACTGAACAAAACATCAAGGAAAAGAGTCTGTAGGGGGGAATGGAAATGGTAAAAGGATTATAGGAGAGAAAATGTATCGGACTTATCTGGCCATACTCGGTAACAAAAGTGTGTTGGGTTATGAAATGAACTTCAAATCACATAAAACTAATTGTGTGTTTTCTCGGCTTGTTTGTGAGTATCTCTGGCAGTGACTCTCCCCCCCCCCCCCCCCCAAATGGAAAAGCATGTCTGTGTGTGGATAACACCCTGTGCCTGCAGTATATCTGGAGATTACACAGCCCATCGGGTTCATACCTCTTCAACTAATGATGTTAAACTAGTTTATTAAAAAAAAAAAAATAGAATAACTTCAAAGGTTCACATGTGGGTTTCAAACCTCTCATGTCTTCTGTATACAGGGCCTTCCTCTTATTTTGTTCAAGACTGTTCTCAGCACTTCTGTTGAAATAGTCTCAAGCCTTTGATCTCGTTATCAACGTGACCACCAGTGCGAGCGCGGTGACAGAGGTGACGTCAGCCACACTCGTGGGGCTGGATCCCACCCTCTGAGGGTCTTCCCTGGCCTCTGCCTATCACTGGGGAGTTTTCCTGCTGGGAAAATGATTTTTAAGCCCTGAGCCCCTGGCCCACCCTGGCTCGGGGTCAGAATTGCCAAGGTGGGAAGAGTAAACAGGGCTCTGCCCTCCTCCTGCTTGGCCAGGGGAGGGGCAGCAAGGGGAAAGAGGGGGGAGCAGGGGGGGAGGGGTTGGGGGGGGGGTTTTGGAGGGGATTTGACCCCCAGTGAGGGCTGTGCATGGAGAGGAGGGAGCTCAGCATGCTTGTTTCATCTTTCCTCCTTATTTTCCATCAATGTCCTTGTGACGCCCTGGAAATGTCCAAGGCCAGGTGGGACAGGAGTAATCTGGGATGGTGGAAGGTGTCCCTGCCCATGGCAGGGGTGTGGAACAGGATGAGTTTTAAGGTCCTTTCCAACCCAAACCAGTCTGGGATTCTGTGATTCAATGATCCTACTGTGGTTTTAGCAGAGGAAGCACTTTTGAGGTTCATCAGCAGAGTCAGTGTCAGGCAGCAGCACAGCACCATGGTGGGGCTGAAAGGGCTGTGGTGGCATTTCCTGGTGGGGGCTGGACAGCCTGTGGTGGCATCTCTAGGGCTTTTTTGAGGTTCTCCATGAGGAAGGCAGTTCCCTGGCTCACAGTGTCAGTGAAGGACTCTGACTTTGCCCCCAGTTTAGGGTTTGTGGCACCTGACAAGCACAATGTGGATGTTGCTTTGATGTTCTGGGGCTGCTGGTTTGGATTTGATTGAGCTTCTGTCCCCTGTGTCCTCCACAAAGCCCCTTACAGGGACCAACAGAACAGCCCTGGTGCAGCCCTCAGAGCCTGCTGCTGTCTGAGCTGGTGTTCTGCAGGGAGACAACAATCCAGAGCCATCTCTTTGGGAGCAAAGCACCTGCCCTGTGGGCAGACAGGAGCCAGGTCAGCTGGGTGCAGTCAGGATGAGCCCAGGGAGTGTGGCCTGGCACATCTGCAATGCTCCCAGAGCCTTAAAACCCCCCTGCCTTTTTCTTTCCCACTTTTTTTTTAACTACCTGCTCTAAAAAAAGCTCACAGGAAAAAAAAAAAAAAAAAATTAATTTCTCTTTATTGTGTAGCTTCACTGTGAACTCATTCTTTTAATCTAAAATTATTCCTTTTTGGTGCCACAATCTGACTTCAAGCTTCTTTGCTGCCTGTGAACATGACACACAGCAGCAGCCAGAGAGGAGGGGACAGGCTGTGTCTGGCCTTTGCTGGGCACCAGGAGGGCTGAGCACGGCTGGAGGACACTGCTTTAAACAGCTTTTTGCAGTCCTTTTCTCCCTCATTTAACTGAGTTTTTTATCTCAGATGCAGAAGGACTAACAAATAAAATATAAATAGTTAATTTTCCCTCTGTTCAACCTGGGAATTCAGATTCAAGTTTAGACAGGAAAATCAGAAGGAAATTCAAAGATCCTCTGCTTTCTTGATGACTGCAGCTGCTACCTGAACACAGAGATTCCCTGTAGATCTGCGAACAAGGACTTCCAGAAGCTGATAAAGATGAAGAAAACTCTGGAAGACCTTCCTGTACCTGCCACCGCCTGCCTAGTTCATGGGATTGCTTTCAAATAACAGGCACTACGTGACTCTTCCCTGTTGGCAGGAGGAGAAAATAGACTCCCTGACTGGACACGCAGAGCAGGGACGGGGCCACCACTGCTCCGGGCAGGAGGAGCTGCTCCCTGGGCACCTCCCCACCCAGCCACAGCCCCAGGGGCTCGCCCTCCCCTCCTTTTGTTCCCTGAGTGTCCCTTTCTGGTGGCTGGCAGAAAGAGGATGCTGAGTTAGGCAGGTGTTTGGATGGGCTGCTCTTCTGCATGTGCAGTCCCCGGTAATTTGGTGGATTCAGTCCCTGTCTGAGTTTCTGGGTTGCTCTCCCAGGGCAGGGGAGCAGGGAGGTGTTATTGCACAAGGGGATTTGGAGAGAACCAGTCGGTTAAATGGCATTTTTATGAAATAGGATGAATGAGACTTAATGAGATTTTCTTCCAAAGGGAACGAGTCCGAGGTTTTCAGCCTCCATTATAATGGCTTCATTTTCTGTGCTGCAGCAGTAAATGGGACTGGGACAGGTTTTTATCCAAGATTGTTTCAAAGGAAGTTGTAAAGAGAAAGAGGTGGTCAAATCACCTTCTGGTTGTTGGAGGTCTTGGGCTGGAGGTGACATCACTGTCACCACCCCAAGGAGCCCAGAGGGACACAGGCTGTTCATTCTCCCAGGAAAGGACCATTTTGTATGGCTCAGTAGCATCTGGCATCGTGGCACGTTGATATTTGGCATTATGAGGAGCAGAGATATTAATAATCCTAATAATTCATAACTGCTTTTTGTTCCTAGAAAGGGCTTTTACTGTTCAGCTCGTGGGCTTGGCAGGACATTTGCTTTCCATGCCCAGTGGTGGCCATTCCCAGGCCTGGAAAATGTGTAATTGGGCAGCAACAGCAAATTCACCCCTATGTTATTTCATTATTAGCCCAGGTTGCCCAGCCTGGGCACGGGCAGCTCCGTGCTGCTCTGTGAGGCTCCCAGGTGGATTCAGCCACTGGATGGGTGACAAAATTGTGGCTTCAAAGGACATCACGTCCAGGCCCACCATGACAGTCAGCCTTGTGAGGTGTTTGCTTTGTGTTCTGGTGCAGAGGGGGCTGAGCAGGGCCTGGAGCAGGGCAATGGGAGCTCTGTGCCATGGGGTGAATCCAAGTTTGGGTTTAGGGATGGAGCAAAGCAACAGCTCTTCCATACAGAGAAGGCTGGGAAGGGAGAGGACAGGTCTGGGTTATGATGCTGGTTTCTGAACTCACATTATGATCAGGTTAAGCCCCTGGGACGAGCACTGTATTTTCCCTGGGGTGCCTTGTTGTTCCCTTGGGATTTCCCTTTTCTGTAGAAGGAGAGGGTTGGGCTCTGGCAGCAGCTGTGGTGCTGGGAGCAGGGTCCATCTGGGCTCCTGGGGCTTGGGGTGTCTCTGCTGGCTGGAATGGGCGGCTCTGGAGTGTTCCCCAGAGGTGGGGACAGGGCCGTGTGTGACCCCATGGCCTGGGGAGGAGAGCTGGGCTGTGGGGACAGGGCTGTGTGTGACCCCACAGCCTGGGGATGAGGGCTGGGCTGTGGGGACAGGGCTGTGTGTGACCCCATGGCCCGGGGATGAGGGCTGGGCTGTGGGGACAGGGCCATGTGTCACCCCACAGCCTGGGGATGAGGGCTGGGCCAGCGAGGGGCTGCACTGTGCGTTTGCATTTCCCAGGAGGTGCCATGGTGATGTTCAGGCACAGAAACGTGGAAGGTGATGTTTCTTTGGCCAAAGGCTTTGTCACCTGCACTGCCTGGAGTGACAGGACAAGGGGCAGCAGCTGGAGGCTGTCACAGGGCAGAGTTACTTTGATTATTAGGAAGAAAACCTTCCCTGTGAGGGTGGGCAGGCCCTGGCACAGGGTGCCCAGAGCAGCTGTGGCTGCCCCTGGATCCCTGGCAGGGCCCAAGGCCAGGTTGGACATTGGGGCTTGGAGCACCCTGGGACAGTGGAAGGTGTCCCTGCCCATGGCAGGAACATGAAGGAACGAGATGATCTTTAAGGTCCCTTCCAACCCAAACCAGTCTGGGATTCTCTAATAATGACAAAAATCCAGCCAAGCTGGACTCCATCAGCTCTGCCAGCTGGAACAAGGTGGGCTCTGGACAGAGGGGCAGCTCCTGGTGGGGGAACTGTGGAGCCCCCAGGTCCAGCCTTGGAGCAGGCTGAGGAGGAGGAAGGCAGGAGGCTCCTTGGATCTGGAGGGCAGGTTTGGGGGCCAACCCCTAATTAAAACCTTTTGTATGAAGTTCCAAACCCTCCATTCCGTGCCTGGTTAATATTTAACAGCTGGGGCGGGAGATGGGAACACAACTGCGGCTGGGCTTTGGCTGCTGTGCCAGTTCTATTGCAATCAGGGATTGTTTAATTAGCCTGCAGAGCGAAAACAGGCCCGTGGATTATATA
>VZTR01017102.1:352645-366074 GCA_013400775.1 Chaetops frenatus | reverse complement strand
TACTCCGTTTTCCTCCCCCCCCCCCCCTTTTTTTTTCCCCTTTGCAGAGAGGAGGCTCCGAGGATCCCCTGCTGACTCCAGGCAGAGGCAGGCAGAGGCACAAGGCAGCTCCTGAAGCAACTGGGAGCCCCTCTCCCCAGCGAGCTCCGGAGCCATGAGCAGCGCCGTGGTCCTCGCCCACCTCCCAGACCCCAGCAGCAGCTTCAGGGAAGACGCCCCCCGACCCCCTGTCCCGGGGGAGGAAGGAGAAGCACCATGCCCGCAACTCGCCAGCTCGTTTCTCCCCAAAAGCCAAAGCTTCAAGGCCATGCCGGTGCCTCCTGCCCCGCGGAGGAATGAGAACGGACTCGGGGAGCCGGAGGGCAGCGCGTCCCCGGACTCCCCTCTGGCCAGATGGACCAAATCCCTGCATTCCCTCTTGGGAGATCAAGATGGTGCCTATCTTTTTCGGACCTTTCTGGAAAGGGAAAAATGTGTGGATACCTTAGACTTCTGGTTTGCCTGCAATGGCTTCAGGCAGATGGACCTTAAGGATACCAAAACTTTACGAGTAGCCAAAGCTATTTACAAAAGGTACATCGAGAACAACAGCATCGTCTCCAAGCAGCTCAAACCTGCTACCAAGACCTACATAAGGGACAGCATCAAGAAGCAGCAGATAGATTCCATCATGTTTGATCAGGCACAGACTGAGATTCAGACTGTGATGGAGGAAAATGCTTACCAGATGTTTTTAACTTCTGATATATACCTCGAATATGTACGGAGTGGAGGAGAAAATCCTGCTTACATGAACAGCAATGGACTGGGGAGTTTAAAAGTTGTCTGTGGCTATCTCCCGACCTTGAATGAAGAAGAGGAATGGAGCTGTGCAGACTTTAAAAGCAAAATCTTGCCTTCGGTAGTTGGACTATCCAGCAAGACATTGAGGGTTACAGCAAATGTCAGAGCCACGGAAACGATGGAGAACGGATACAGGTAAGGGAACCCCTGGAAACTGTGCTTTGTTTTAACTTGAAGGACTTTGAGAGTGCTTTTCAGAAGGTTGTTGGGGTGGGAATCGAGGGGAGGCAGGGCTTCCTGAAGGGCTGGGAGCACAGCTGCTTCTCCACACCTCCAAACACTGGAATTTGTGGGGTGTTGTCTGAGTGTGGGGTTTTTCCCCCCCTCTACAGAGGAAAACAAGATCCTGTGGTCTGAAGCCCTATTGGTTCTTTCAGTTCTTTTATAGATCAAAAACTTCATAGCAACTATGTCCTCCGGACATACGTTAATTATTGGTTCAACTTTCAAACCTATTAAGAGCAGTAGTGGAGTGGATCACAGAGACACATGAATAATGTAACCTACCAGTTCCCCAACTCCACCATCAACCGGTGTTTAACGATGTTGGTTATGTGGGAAGCAATTGTGCGGTCGTGGAAGAGGAAATGTGTGCACTGACTGCATCAAACTCTGCAACTTGGGCAGAATCTGCTTTTATTTTGACTCTGTGTGTGTGCGTGTGATGTGCAGCCTCTCCATCGCGTGGGGTGTTGGTGTCATGTCCGAGCCATCTAGGGTGGCTTTGAGCCAGTGCATACAGGAGGATACTTAAAATTTGAGTGTTTAAGGTGGTAGAGGCATTCCAGGTGTGGAGTAATAGATGTTTGGTAGGTCTTTGGTGCTCTCATGTTGGCCGTGAGCTCGTTAAGAGGTGGTTGTCTGCACGGGGATGTGGGGACGTTGTGTGGTGACAGAGTGTCCTTGTGCCCTGGTCCTGGGGTGCATCTGCATTGCCAGAGCCTGCTCTTTTGTTGGAAATGTTGATGGCACAGCCCTGCGAGGGTGAGGAAAGTCAGAGCCACCTCGAAGTGCAGGGGGGGATGGGAAAGAGAGACTCGGATGAGCAAATGATGAGTTGTATAATCCTCTGAAAATGTATTCTTTCCTCTCCCCACCCTTGCCATAAATGTGGATTGTTGAATCAGGGCTGAGAGGAGAGGGCTCTGCTGCAGATGTGCGCTCTCCTCCGCCGGCCCGGGAGCCTGGGGGTTGGTATGGTGAGTGTTTGACATCTCGTTTACAGGAATTTTGAGAGTGTGTCTGTGATTCATGGACATCAAAGGGCATCAGGCTTCTCCCGGGGAGGCTTTGCTGGAGCGCTCCTCTGCTGCCCCCGGAGAGCATCCAGCTGTGCCGGGCTTGCCGTGGGGTGCTGGCAGGGTCTCCCATGTGCCGGAGGGTGCTCCAGAGCCTCTCTGGGGCTGTCCCTGTGCCGGAGGCTGTCCTGCCAGCGGGCGGGATGGAGGTGCTGGCCGTGGGGACAGCAGGGATGCCCTCCATCCCGGCGTGGCCTCCGGACCCCTTCTGCCGGGGGGCTACGGGGGGGCAGCGCTGGCAGCTGCTCTGTGCAGGACTTGGGCTTTGGGATCCTCATCTCGTGCCTGAGCGCTGCTGCCTGAGCATCTGCTGTTCTCCAGAACTTGGTTTGAACTGCTGCCCTTCGCTGGCTTTCCAGGAGGGGGATGTTTGATGCTTTTATCTCTGAGCCTTTGTTGGGATTCAGAGCTGGAAGGGCTTGGCTGTATGTTCTACCAGAGCTGCAGGCCCTGCTAAACCCACATGTGCCTTGTCCAGGAGAGCTCTTGCAGCGCCGTGGCTGCTTGCCTGATTAGTGCTGGGCTTTTTTTCCTTTTCTTTTTTTCTCCCTCCTCTTTTCTTTTCTTTTTTGTCCAGGGATTAATGCAGCTTGCTCTTCACATGTCAGATCTACCCTCCTAGGACATTAGGTAGTGCGTTTTGCTTTGATCACCTTCTGTTGAATTTCCAGGAGCTTTTGCTCTCCATGGGGCCAAGAGATCTCAATGCAAAGAGAGGGGAGGTCAAGCTGAGATGCTGCTCAGTTCCTCCCGTTTGTGAAGCCACTTGTGCGTGCATGTGCTCGAAGCTGATGAGCATATGGATGGGTTATCTCTCATCACTCAGCATTTAGGATCGTGGCTAGGATTGGAGCTGAAGCTTGCACAAAGTCTTTCCTGGTGAGTGGCCAAACCACACCTCCCTCATGTGTGTGTTGGAATTAAGGAATTTCTGCTCAGCGTGCTCTGGTTTTGGAGGGCTGTGCTGGCTCTGGCCATTCGCTTCGGTGGGTTTCAATGTGATTATCCCAGCGAAATCCATGAGCCCTGGGCTGAGCCCACCTGAGGTGGGAGCGCAGGGATCCCAGGCCAGCCTGCTGTTTGCAGGGGAGACCACCTGGAAATCCCAGGGCACGGAGTCACGGCCAAACCCACGGCAGACAGGAGACTACAGGAACCGGACAAGTTGAAAGACTTTGTTTGGCCCCAGCACTGGTGATGGACAGGAACAGGAGAAGTCAAGTGAAAACACAGAGTTTGCACCTGGCTGGGGAGCAGGCGCTTGCAAACTGCTGCCTGTATATTTGGAGCCCTAATACAGGGAATATTTTAAAAGCAGGACCTCCCTCTTGTCCTCCCAGGCGACTCCCCTCCCCTCTGGGCTGTGGTGTGGTTAAAAGTGGCCTCCCCACGCTGCTGTGCTGGACCTGGCCCCATGCTCCAGGAATTCCAGCTATTATTTATACACACTGCTAAATTTATCACGCACGACTTTGTGTACACAGAGAGCTCCTCTTCCTTTGCTGTGCCGCCGGGGTAACGTGGGTTTGCTCAGCCCAAGGTGGACTCATCTGCCTCCCATTAGGCTCTAACATCAGTGGGACTGGCCTTGCTGGGGGAAGGCTGGGGCTTGCAGATGGCCTTCTGCCTGCTCCCAGTGCTTCCTGGCCTTTGAAAGGGCCCGCCAGTGCAGCTCCTTGTGTGTGAAGTTATTGGAACCAAGTTTGGCTTCAATTATCAAAGTAAATGATGCCATTGTAAAGCTATGCTCCGAGCAGTGTTCTACAATTAGAGCATGGAAGCTGTGATTAACATAGTTGTGTTAAAATATACTTCTTTATTTTTTTTCAGGTTTGTGCATGTGTGGTTTTTTGCCCTTTTTTTTGAAAAATGTGTTTAAACCCATGGTTGCCCAGTGATGTTTGTCCCAAGAAAATACTTAATGAGATTCAGTGCTGCCTCCAACTGCTTCTTGTACAGTTTTTCTCTCTCTGTGTAAGTCTGTGGTTTGACCTGCCCAAATGCTTTTATTTCTAAAAGCAATCTGCCAGTAAAAAAACCACTCCCACGCTCTGAAAGTGCACCCTTATAACAGGGGGTACAACCAGGAGCCCCCCTGAAATTTTCACAGCATTATAATACCTCTGATATGGCCATTGCCTAACATAGCAGAGAGAGAGTGTGTTACATGCTGTGTGTCATCACATCAAGATAAGAATAGGCTGAGAAACATCAGACATTCTCCTTGAAGCTCCAGAGCAACTGCTACCTGACAGCTGAAAACACTTTGCATATTGAGTTTGGAGCTGGGCTGTGTTTGTGTGTGCAGCATCTGTGGCAGGAGACCACCGCTTTCCCTGGAATTTAAAACCCTCGCAGGCAACTTGATGCATCTGGGTGCAATTACTGGAGTAAGGTGGTCAAATTAAAAAGGAAAAAAAAAACCAAAAAAACAACCCAAACCAAAAACATTAAACGTAGCAAAATAGCCCCCACTGGTTTTCGGAAAGGATGGGGAGATTTCTGTGGGGCAGTGTTGGGTATGGAGCAGGGATGAGGACTTTAAAAATGTGTCAGCTTTAGGGGTTATTATTTTTTTGTCCATGAGGTGTTGGTAGGTGAATGATGCTGCAGCGCTGCTGGGGAGATGAGTTAGTTCCGGCCACTTTCTCTAATTATAATGTTTGGACACACCTCCTCTCCCTGTGCCCTCCCCAGGCGGAGCCGCTGCCTCCGCCCCCAGCTCCAGCTCTGCAGGAATCCTTCTGTGAGAGCAGCATGGCACATCCACCCCCTGCGTGTGGCAGGGGTGACAGACACCTCCCAGCAAGGTGCTGGTCCTGTGCTGGGGAGCATCTGCACCCCTGAGCCTCACGGAGCATCCTGAGCCTTGTGCTCCTCAGATGCGCTCTCAGGACCTGAAATGGTTTCAAATCAAATAGTGGGAAGAGCTGCATCCTTTACACACTGACCCAAAAGCCCCTCAAGGCCCTAGGAAGGGTCTCTGGGACTGCACATCCCCCTGATCCAGAGCAGGAGACTCCATAGCTTTTAGAAGAACTTTCTTGTAGTAGCAGCAGGGTAACTTTGCTTTCACCCACATGTGGAATTAATTTATCTTTGACGATTTAACTTCTTTCCTGTGGCGTTCCTTACTATCTCATTTTTTTCCCTTCTTCATCTTCTTCCCAGATATATATTTTTTAACATCTTGATCTCCCCATCAGAAATGCCTTGGCCTCCTTGGAAAGGAATGCAGCTCTGGCTGGGCTGAATACCTGCCTGCAGCCAGCCCTGCACCGCTTATACCAGAGAGGCCCATCTTCCCCCCCCAGCCTTCCCCCTCCTTTCCTCAATTTTTTTTCCTTCCCCTTATTTTTTAAAAACTGAAGTCTTGGTGAGGCTCCTGTTTTTGGTGCTGGAGGAGGAGGGATGGGGTGATGGGGGCACAAGGATGAGGATGGAGATTGAGAGCAGGGCAGTGGGAGGATGTTGCTGTCACTTAAACCTGGCTGGTCCCTCCAGCCCCAGGGGGGCAGGGAGATGGAAAGCCCATTGAAAAAAACCTGCCGAGCCTGCTGGCACATTCCTTAGGCCCCCAAGTCCTGGGTAAGTGGCCCTAATTATTAAAATCAGCAGTCCTTATCAGATGACAAGGCCTTTTGCTTTGATATACAAAGGCAGAAGCTTAACAACCCCATCTTGCCCTGGAAGAGGAACAAAATGTGCACCTTAACATGCAGCTTCCAAACCTCCCTGCATAATCCCCTTATCACCTGCCAGGATATGTATATTGATCCTGGCTGGGAAGCTGGAGTGTGGAGGCAGTGGGCAGGGGGATGCCCAGGGCCCCCCCATGCAGTGACCCTGCCATGGTGACCTGGCCCTGCTCCATCACAGCCCTGTCACTGCCCATGAATTCTTCACAGCACTGCTCCTGGGTGCTCAGCTCAAACATCCAGGCTGGGCTTTGCCTTTGTTTTTCCAGGTGAAGCCAGAGGTGTTGGGGTCAGTAACCCACTGCCCATTGATACAACTTGCTGGCCTCTCTTCACATCCCCCATCCATCCTCCTCTTCCCACCCAACTCTACCCAAAAAAAACCCCACAAGCACGAGGTTCTCCTAAAAGCTTGGCCTTTTTGTTGTGTGTTTTTATAGTGCCAGGAAGGTGGTACCCATCTCTGGGAGGCCAAGCCTGGGACAGCAGATCTCAGCCCTGTCCTGTGCCTCTGACACGTGGGGATCCTGCCCCTGAAGTTCCAGGCAGTTCTCTTGGTTCAGGCAACACAGATACCAATAATTTGTGTTCCCAAAGGGATCTTAGCCCTTGTTTTCAGAGTAGAGCTAAGCACTATTAGCTGGTTCCTTGTGGCTTTCAGTGGGACTTGAGCTGGGAACTTCCTGGGACTCTTCCCTGCTGGTGCCAACAGCAAAACTCCTGCTGACCTCAGCAGTGCAGCATCAAGCTTTAAGGACTGAGTTTTTCAGGGTATCAAAGCATGCAGAGGCACTTCCTGAGACTTTCTAGAGCGCTTCAGAAGATGCTAAGAGTCTTGGAGGTTGTGCTTGGGGTGTGTTTAGACAGAGTGTCCTGGTTTAGGCAGTGTGCTGGCTGAGGTCTGAGCAGCAGATGGTTGGTTGGTTCTGAAGAGGCTGAGCAGGCGGTGAGTGTGGTTCCCATAAGGATGGTGCTGCCACAAAGCCTGAGACTGTGTGGTAACTGGGTTCCTGTTCTGCCTGTGCCAGGTCCTTCAAGAGGAACGACCCTGTTAATCCCTACCACGTGAACTCGGGCTATGTCTTTGCTCCGGCCACCAGCGCCAACGACAGCGAAATCTCCAGCGATGCCCTGACCGACGACTCCATGTCGATGACGGACAGCAGCGTGTGAGTACCTGCTCCTGGCCACCTTCTGGGGTGGGACACCTGTAAATCACCTGTGCTGGTGCTCCGTGGGGCTCAGGGCAGTGAGGGGCATCACCCTGCTTGACCCAAAGGAGGTGTGTGCCCCAACCAGGAAATGGCAGCCTCTCTCTCTCTCTCGCGCGCGCGCTGTCGCCGCAGGTATCGGATGGAGGGAAATAATGAACCCCTCTCTTGCCATTTTGCAACTGCAGCTGAGCAAACATGTTCTGCCCTGGCTCATGGTGCTGCCTGACTAACCCAAGGAGAGAATGAATCTCCCTGAGCCTTTGTCTTAAGGCCAGGCTTCCTTAAATAGCTATCAGTCATCAAAGAGAAGGAGATTACTTCCTGTAGGAAGTACTTTCTGTAATTAACGTTCGTCATTAATGTCAGAATGTACATTAATAGGGCCAGTGACCTGAAGGGGCAAATAGCTGCTCATCTAGTGTGGCTGGGGCAGCCTGCAAAGAGCCATGTGGATGGAGCTGCATGGATCAGGTGTGGGTGCTTCAGGAGCATAGAGGGATGAGAGATGATGCTGTGGCTGAACCCAGGAATTGCAGGATCTGTCTTCTCCTGGCTGCTGAGGAGTGTGCAGCTGGGAGCAAGGCTTGACTGTCAGTTTGCTTTCCCCAGCAGGACAGAAATGGTGCTTTGTTTCTGTAGAGAGGACAGTGAGGCTCACTTAGTGCTCCTAAGGACCATTTCCTTAGGCTGAACAGAAGGGAGATGTTGCTGTTAGTGCTTCATGATCTTCACTGAAGTGCTCTAGAAGAGCCCACCTGTAAGCAGAGTGCTGCATTGCTGGTCTTTAATCTTGAAACCTCTCCAGTGTCTGTGTCAGACATGTCCAGTGGTGCCTGTGTGCTCCTCAGAGAGGTTTTCCTGCTGGGTTTTTAAAGTCAACATGCGTGAAGATGCACAACGGAAAACAGGATTTACCAAAAATCCTTGATGCATAAACAAAAAGCTCTTTTTTAATTTTTTTTTAACGCACATGTGTGTTTTGAACTGATATTACGGAAAAAAATAGTTTGTTGTCCCAGCAGATTCCCTTATTGAACAATATTGGCATTAAATAAAAGAGCTGAATCATAGGGTGACTTCTTTATTTCTTCTTACTGGCTCTGGTTGTATGTGATCATGTGTCAACAGAGCATTCATTGGGTTAGTCATTTCTGGACCAGTGTAGGGTCACTTGGGATTCACAGGGCTAGGATTATACCCTCTCTTCACAGCAATGCCAATTGTAGGCCTTATACAGATGAGAGCACTGAGTGAGAAATAAAGTGCATGGTGGATGAAAGGCTTAACTGAATCGCTTTCAGCCCATTGTTAGTCCAGGGGAGCTTAGCGGGGATGAGAGGGCAGCAGCCCGCTTTGAAATTTGCTTGAACAAGTGAATAGGAGCTCCCCATAAAGCAGCGCCTGAAAGGAGCTGCCTGTTTTTTCCTGCCGTAACAATGGCCCGCGCAGGCTGTGAGAGTTTGGGGAAGCTTGGCTGATTAAACTGCCCGCAGCTCCGGGTTGGGGGGCGACGGGGAGGCCCGGGGGTGGCAGGGATCTGGGAGATGTCCTGCGGCACAGCCCGTGCCCCCCGGGCCTCCCGTGGGGCTGGGAGCGGGCAGCACACCGGGCCGCTGGCTGCTGCTTCGGGGAGTGCGAGAGCTAAACTGGCACTTCTGGAGGCTGGGCTTAAAGTTAAGGCTGGCGTAAAAGTTCCTTTGCAGAGGGGAAGGGCTGCTGCCAGCGTCTCTGCAGAGCAGCTGGGGCTCTGCTGGGAGCTGGAGGTGTTGGGGGGGTGTGCTGGGGGCTCAGAGCCACCCTGGCTGGGCCCAGGTGCTCAGCCTGTCAGGTTTTATCGCCCTGCAGCGGGGGACCTTGTTCTGTTCCAGCAGCGCGGATGCAAATGAGTCCTTTTGGCTCATATTGGTATCAACTGAAGAGGAAAAACTTGTTCTGGAAAAGTCTGTCAGACACAGCAGTGAAGTGAGTTTGGAGCTTTTTTTTTTTTAGAAGAAGTCTAAGTCTGAACTGCACTGGGATTAGGAGAAATCTCCAAATAATGCATAATCTGCCTTTTTTATTCTATTCCAGAAGCCAGGGATCAGTCTGTCCCTCTATATTTTGTAATAGCCACAAAGCATCATGCAAATTTCTATTTCCATTTCTTGATTGGGGGGCGGCGGGGGGAGGAAAGGGGATTTTTTTTTTATTATTTGCTTATATCTTATTTATGGATTTACTTTGGACACAGGGGAATGCTGCTGAGCAAACTTCAAATATTACCTTATCTTACAAACCAGGCTTTTGATGTTGGCAAGATCAGAGGCTTGTTTCAGAGCCGTTGCCAAATGAAGATGGGAGTGAATGCATATGCGCATGAGTCTGATATTTCAAAGCAGCAGTAAAACTACATTCAGGTTAGGTCAGGCACATCTGAGTCAAAAGGCTAAGATAATTGGCTCAGCTTAAATGGCAGCTGACTGGGTAGAAGACTTCAAACTAGTGTTTCCCCCAGAAACAGATTGGCTTAGCCCCAGCCGAAATGTTTATAATTAAACTCTACTATTTAGTGCCTCAACTCTGGAGCTCTTCAGCCTGCAGCTTTCAGTAGCCAAGAAAGTGAGTGCAAATGTTGGCTGTTGGAGCAGGGGGAGAGGTGGCACCTGGGGAGATGGGGCTGACCCTTGGCCTGCCCTGAAACCTTGGGCCAAGGTCAGCCCTTTCATTTCCAAGGTACTTTCTCCTGCTGGGGGGATCTGCTGCAGCTTCAGGGTTCCCCCTGCCCCCCATATCTTTTGCTGGACTGATCCTGGCTCCAGCTCCATCCATCTGTCCCTCCTGCAGTCAGGGGTCACTCGTTGGTCACCCCTTCAACCCTGGCCTTGTCCATTTCCCCCCCTTTTTCTAGGAAAGGGTTTAGACAGCACTCAGCAAAGTGGCTGCTAAAATCCCTTCCCATTCCCCAGGCTGACGTTCCCAAGCTGCTCCACTGCCTTCCCATCCCAGAGAAATACTTCTGGGTTTTTTTAATTCTCTTTTTTTAAATTCTGCACGTTGTTACAAGTTGCAGAGCTCTTCTGCCAGGGCAGGGCTGTGGAAGCAGGGAGCTCCAGGTTTGATGTGGGGCTCTCTGCTGTAACCAGAGGAATTTTAGGGGGTAGGCGCAGTTCTTGTATCAACTGAATGAGGGCAAATCTTAAAAAGAGGACCCCATACTGTTGGGTCAGCATTGCTTTTCCTCCTCCTTTACAGGTGAGTCCCCACTCCTGCTCCATGGCCTGTCCCAGGACTGTCCCTTTGGGCAGAGATGATCCCTGTGGAGCTGGGAATTTGGGGATACCCCACAGGGAAATGCGTGCCACAGCAGAGGGGTTGGGGACAGCATCTCATGCTTGCAGGGCTGGAGGGAGGTGGGGAGTGCAGGAGGGCTGCAGGGCTCCCTGGCTGTATCCTTGGAGTGGACACAGCCCTTCAGCTGCTTCCCTGTTCCTCCCCATCTGGCCTCTTGGACTTCCATGGACAGAGGACACCTCCTTTTCCATGAGTGTGTTAATGGCATTCATCCCATGGGTTCATATGCTCATGCTGGCATTTTTACTTACCTTTGAAATGCCTGTTTTACTGGGCATTCCCTTTCTGGAAGGTCTTCCCTAACAGAAGAAGCCCCAGTTAACAAACAAATCTCTGAAGGTACAGGTGCTTTGGTTGTCAGCTTGGATTTGCTTTTCCCCCATCCTACCCCAAAACTAAGATGTGTCCTGTGCCCCAAGCCCTGCTGCCCCATGGGTTTGTGGAGCAGAGGTGCTTCATGGAGCAATGGAGAGGTGCTTGGTGGTCACCAGTGTCTCTGTTGGCTGCTCTGTGCTGGGCTGCTCCTCCAGGAAGCTCCTGGAGCCCTGTGTTGTGCAGTGGGGACATGGGGACAATCAGCTGCTTTCACTTTCCATGTCCCATGTGCTCAAAAACTGTCTAGAGGAGACTGGTGTTCATCTTGTGGCATCAAGGGCCTCCCAGCATGCTCGTTTTCATTATAAAGATTTTTCCAAGTTTATTAGGATGGGATTGTTCTGATCCTTCACTCCAGGCTTCACAGCTTAATCTTGCTCATTAAAGCAACTTAATGGCAACTGAAGGCTTTGGCCAGGATCTTGACAAAGCTCTGCCATCAGCTGCTGCAAGCTTTGAGTGGTGGCATCTGATCATCCTCCTCCAGGGCAGGGACCTGGTGTCTCTGGGAAGGTGTTCTGGTGTGTGCCCACCACCCCCGTGGCCACGGGAGGGGACACACAGGGACACTGTGCCACGCTGGCTCCTCTGGCAGCAGCGTGGGGCCAGCACTGTCTGCTCCTCCTTGGGCTGGAGTTATTTTCTCCTCTCAGGAGATGAGTCAGGTGTGGGGGCAGGTGGATGAAAGGGAGATCAAGGTTATTCAGGCAGTCTGAGGGAAGTGGTGGAATGAGACATTCAGGATCTCCAGGCGTGCTCTTCCGGCTGGCCCCGCTGTCTCTGCAGGGCCCTTTCATCCTCAAATTTTTTTGCAGGGCCAGGTGGAGATGCCCTGTGGTACCTGGAGTGGGATGATGATCCCACTGGAGAGCCTTGAGCTCCTGGCCTGGTCTCTCCTCATGGTGTCCTGGCCACGAGGTGAGGTGGCTGTGGGCAGCAGTGGCCTGATCAGAGGACAGGCCATGGCCATGCTCACGCCTCGAGGTGTCCTGTGCCAGCCAGCCTTGGGGCAGGGGAAACATCCTGGATCTTAAATGGGACTAGAGATGGGGAGCAGCCTCTGGATGGCCATCCATCCTCAGCCTCTTCCTTACTCCCACTGTGCCAGCACTCCATGGGCTGTTCCAGAGCTTGAGGAATGTTGTGGTCCTAGAGAGCACAATTGGATGGGGAAAAAGCTAAAATTAAAGGTCAGAAGCAGAAATAGGGTGTTGGAAGGGCCTTGGAAGTGGAGCTGATGGGATCTTTGGATGTCTGCCCATGTGGAGTTGCCTTCAGCTTTTCAGCTTTTGCTTAATTACTGCACATCCATGCTCATCCTTTGGTGACACAGGCACTTCCCACACCGCCGGATCTGTGAGGCTTCAGGTGACTTCCAGAGGGCTCAGCACCTCTGGGAATGAGGGCCTGCGGCTGCCTGGGTGGTTCCAGAGGGGATGGAGAAGTGTCTCAGAGCATGGGGACAGCCCCAGCTGACGGTGGCCTCTCTTCCATGTGCAGAGATGGGATCCCCCCGTACAGAATTGGGAGCAAGAAGCAGCTCCAGCGGGAAATGCACCGGAGCGTCAAGGCCAACGGTCAAGTTTCTCTACCTCATTTTCCGGTGAGTGCAGCTGGGAGCTGCAGGGTCTGGGTGAGCCATGGGCAATGCTGGGGCTGGGGACAGGCACACATGGAGGGAAGGGAGCAGGGGAGGAGAGCATTTCCATCCCAGGATGATGCCAGAGGAAAGGTGCTGCTGGGTGTTGGGCAGGAGCCATGTGCTCTCAACATCGTTCCAAAGCCCTGCTTGTGCACAGTCACATCTTGGTCCTTCCTGAAAACAGCTGCTAATTAGGAGTTTTCAGGGGCACTGAATTTGTCCTGTTGGGTAAATCCCAAGTGGAGATGTCTCAGCTGGGTCTAGTGGGAGCCTTGGCTTTGGCCATCACCGTGACACCCCTGTGGTGCTGAGCAGGGCTTGGCCTTGTGTGTGAGCTGTGAGAGCTGGGTGTGTGTGTGAGCTGGGTCTGTGTGAGCTGTGTGTGTGTGAGCTGTGTGTGTGTGTGAGCTGGGTCTGTGTGAGCTGGGGGCTAGCAGGATCTACCCAAAGAGAGAATTGCCAGCAGATCCGTGCCTGGCTTTGAGAGGATCCGATGCCTGGCACTGCCCTGCTCTTGAAAATTAACTCACTGACTTGCTAATTCAGTTGACTTGCAGCCTCTCGATTCCTGCAGTGAATAAACTGTTTACACAGACAAGTATAAACTTATCTTGTCTTGAGATTAATATGCTAGAATTCCTCTTTCTGCTGTCTTAAGCAGCAAGAAGTCATAGATGATATTTCTGGTGGAAGAGGGGGGTGGTTTATGTGGTTTTTCTTTTTGGTATTTTTTTTCCCTTCCTTCCTAAAGAAAGTTCTATAGCCTGAGCTTGTAAATTAGATTATTTTGTCCCAGGGCGTGCAAATCGACTTTCTCTGTAAGGCAGTGCTTTGATCAGGGACTGAATAGAGCCAGCTTGTGTAAGAGTGACAATTTCCAGCAGAGTGGCCTTTTTCTACCCTCACATCATTTCTGGAGCTAAGTGGTTGCCGGAGAGAGGCCCCACCTCATCTGGTGGGTAGTATGTGAAAGAGTTGGCAGTTCAGCTTTCTGCTTTTGGTGGGGGGGGGGGAGGAGGGGGGGGGGGG